>PVJA010000860.1:55338-145717 GCA_004027025.1 Myocastor coypus | reverse complement strand
AAAAAAAAAAAAAAAAAAAAAAAAAAAAAAGAATCAACAAATGGGGTTATATCAAATTTAAAAGTTTCTACACAGTAGAGGAACAACAAAGTGAAGAGCCCACTTACAGGATGACAAGAAATATGCCCGCTATTCCTCAGATAGTTAGTATCTAGAATATATAAAGAACTCAAAGTAATGAGACCACTGCAATAAAAGGCCCAATCAAAAATAGGCAATTGAGCTGAACAGACATCTCTCAGGACAAGTACAAATGGCCAACAGATATATGAAAAAATACTCAACCTCTCTGGCCATCGGAGGAATGCAAGTTAAGCCAACATGGAGATTCCATCTTATTCCGGAAAGAATAGTCATCATCAAGAAAAAAAAATAATGACAGATGCTGGTGAGGCTTTGGGAAAAGAAGCCCTTCTGCGTTGTTGGTGGGATGGAAACTAGCACAACTACTATGAAGATCAGCAAAACAGAATCTGATTATATAAGCCTAGTGGAATACATTTTAAAATTGTTTTTTTCTAGCTGGGTGTGGTGGTGCACACCTGTAATCCCAGTGCTTGGGAGGCTGAGGCAGGAGGATTGATGTGAATTCGAGACCAGCTTGGGCTACAAAAGTGAGTTCAAAGCCAGCCTGAACTGCATAGTGAGACCCTGTCTCAAAAAGACAAAAAAAAATTGTTTTTTCCTTTTTAAAAATGTATTTATTTATTTTGTATTTTTATTACTTTTAATAAAAATAACAATATATAACAATGTGACAACTTCAAAACATGTTAGTGGTACATTTCAATATTTGATACAATGCATATTGCTGTCCTCCTATTAGCTATACAGAGCACAGGGTGCAGATGTTATAATTTTTCACATCATTATTGGTTCAACCAAATTTCTTCTAATGAACTAAGAGAAAGTAGTTGTATACATAATCGCAGTGGGGTTATTGGTAAAACTGGCAGTGTTGGAAGCTGTTGATTTAAGCCTTTTACAGCTCAGCATTCTAATCTAGCTTTACATTTTATGCCTTGTGGTTAAACTTTTCTGCAGGGTAGCTAAAGGCAAGTTAAAGCAAGACCTGTATAATAAAACATGTAACTTTTGTATCCCTCAAGCTCGGTCGAATCCCCTCAGTATTTACTTTGATACCATGTACAGTGTTTTGTAGAACTGTTGTCAGTGTCAGCCATCTGGATGAGTCACCGCCATTGCTTGACCAGTTTGCTCTCTGTGAGAGCCTGGGAGAATGTTTTCTCTCTAAGTAACTCTCCTTAGGCACACTAAGTGAACTCCAGGTAAATGTTGAGCTGTTTTCAGCAACGCGGGTAGCAATAACACTGACATCTCTGTACTGACACTAGCGTATGTGTGTGAGCATGTACGTGTATGTTAAAATCATCAGAAATTGGACTGGTGAAATAGCTCAGTGGATTAAGCACCTGCTTAGGCAAGCGTGGGGACCAGGGCTCATCCCTAGCACCACGTGCCATGCCAGCCCCACCTCCAGGTGCACTGAGCTGGCCACTGAGACTGGGCGTGGTGGTATATGCCTGTAACCCCAGCACTGGGGAGGCTGAAAACAGGAAGATCACTACAAGTCTGCATAGTGAGACCCTGTACCAAATACACTAAAAAAATCAGAAATCAAGATTTTCAGATTTAAAAAAACCCTTTTATCATGCAAGAGATACGGTAAAAATATTCCAAATATTCTACTACATTTGAATTGGAAATATCAATATTTACTATGGATGGATTTTCTTCTCAGTATTTTCTGTCCACTGCACCACCTGGAAATAACGACTGACAGGCCAGCAGAAGCACCTACAATGTCCATGGTGTGGTCTCTAAAATAATTTTTCATGAAAAAAGGGACTAGGGGGCCGGCCAGATAGCTCAGAGGATTAAAGCACCTGCAAGCAGGCACAGGGGCAGGTGGTTCAACCTCTGTGCCTGCTGTGCCAGCCCTGCTCCCGGGGCATGCTGAGATGGCAGTTGAGACTGGGCATTGTGGTGCATGCCTGTAATCCTGGCTCTTGGAAGAATGTAAATGGGCAGATCACTAAGAGTCAGATCCAGTAGTGAGACCCCCGAACATCCTGTAGGCCCTTCCATAAAATAAAATAAAAAAGAAAAAGAAAAAAGGACCTAGTACTTCTTAGAAACATACCTGTCTGCAGGTCTGGGCCAGAAAACTAGAGGGTGAATTGGAACATCTTGTGCTAGAAAGCCAAGAAGCCATCAGATGTTCCTGAGTCTTGGCAAAAGGACTGAGAGGCCAGCTTGCAAGGAACTCCCAGTGCCCATCGCTAAAATACGAACCTTAAAAATATAGTGGACTGACATATATTGACTAAATTATTATTTTTTCATTTAATAATAAAATTTCATTTTTTCCAAATGTACACCTGGGTGAACCTGTTCATCATGCATCTTCACCAGCAGCAGGGGCATCTCCACCGTTGGTATTTCTGGTACAAATAACTTGAGCTCTGGGCTTTGAGACCAGCTTGATAAGCCCTTTACTAAGGAGCTCCTGGAGGGCTGCTCTGGCCAGTGACCCACAGATCTTCAGTCTCTCAGAGACCACAGAAGGTGTTATAAGTTGATAGTTGAGAACTTCTTTACAGAGCTTGTCATAAGTAGCTTTATCAAACAGAACCAAGTTGTTGAGCTTGTCTCAAACTTTGCCTTTGAACCACTTCTTCCTTTTGGCCTTGACCCCAGCCTTGTTCACTGGGCCTTTGTCTTTCTTAGCCAACTTTATGGCATCTTTCTTCCTATTGTCATCTTTGGGTGGCATCTCAGAGCCTGGAGAGCAGCGGCTACCACTGTAGGATTGTCAAGATGTTGGACAGAAAGCCATCAACTATATTAAAGTGTGTGAAACTCATGATCTTGAGGAACCAACCAATCAAATAAAAAAGGAAAAGATTAGGCACTCATTCTGGTCTTTCTTATCTTATTGGGTAGGTTAGGATATCTGAACAGCTGATGAGGAGCAATATTTTTTTTAATACCATAATTCTATCCTAAATACAGATAAAACATTATTGTTTTATAACCCCTAATGAAGAAATGAGTTTAGACACTGTGGTTGTTAATGGCTGCCAGAGTATTAGGTGAGCTGAAGGATAACTTAGTAATGAACAGGTCAGGCTGACAGCATTTAAACCCATATATCCATCTTTATGTCACAAAGAAACACAACTTTCAGGCACCATGTAACTTCTGATGTGATGCATATAAATGTACAAAAAATAGAATCAGAATGTAGGACCTCACAAGCTCTAACTGTAGTTTATAGAAAATACAGGGGATAGGTGAACATTTCAAAATGACACCATGGAGATGAAATCACCAGAAATTAAAACTATATATTGTTAGAGGAAAGTGTAGGTGTAAATTTTCATGACTTTGGGTTAGGCAGTTGCCTTTAGATACTCAAAATCCAAGCAATTGAAGGAAAAAAAAATAGACAAATTGCATTTCATTAAGATAAAAACTTTTGTGCTTCAAAAGACACTATCAAGAAAATAGTGTATGAAATGTTACAAAACATTTGCAAATCATATTTGATAAGAGTTCTAGTATCCACAATATATAAATAACATCTATAATCTAACCATAAAAAGACAAATCAACTCAAAAATGCATGGGCTAGATGTTTCTCAAAGAAAATATACCAAGAACAGATTAGTGGCTTTAGCTCAGAGGTGTAGTACCTGCTTGGCAAGTGTGAGGTTCTGAGTTCAATTACCAGGATCCCCCCCAAAAGGAAAAGATACCCAACATCATCATTATCATGAAGGAAATACAAGTCAAAATTACAATAAAGTATCACTTCATACCCTTGAGAATGAAAATTAATAATGATAATGATAGACAGTAACAGGCTTTGATGAGAAAGTAGAGAAAATGGAAAGTACATTGGTGATATGAATTTCAGATGGTGCTGCTGCTTTGGAATACAATTTGTGAATTCCTCAAAAAGTTAAGAAGTGTTATCACAAGACCCAGAAATTCCACTTAGCCAGGAAATTAGAAATGAAGATTTACACAAAAAGCTTCACTCAAATATCCATATTATTCGCTGTTATTTATTATAGTCCTCAGATGGAAATGGCCCAAATATTCACCCATACATGAATAAATAAACACGGTTGCTATGATATGAGTGTGTCCCCTAGTGTTTAGGTATCTGGAGATTGTTCTCCAGGGGATAGCAGGGCTTGATCAGAAATATTTGCATCATGGGGGCTGTGGTCCTCAGGGATGGATTCATGCCATTATTGTAGGGTTTATTGTCACAAGATCTGGCTTCCTAGAAAGGCTGAGTTGGGCTCTGTGTGTCCAAACAGCTGCACACATGTGCTCTCACTGTCTCTCTGCCTCTCTCACTGCCCCCTCGCCCATCTCATGCCCTTGTGCCTTCTGGGGAATGATGCCGTGAAGACCCTCGGCCTGGGCTTCTCAGTCTTCAGCGTGATGAGCCTATCCGTACAATTCATTATTTTATTTATTTATTTATTTGGTGGTACCAGGGATCACATTCAGGAACTTGTGCTAGCTAGGCAAGCACTTATTCCACTGAGCTGTCTCCCTAGCCCATTTCATTGTTTTAAAAGAAACACACAGGATGTGAGACATTCTTTAGAGCAGATTTGGTGTCTTGAACAAACAAATTGCAAGAATGAACATAGAAGGCGGTTACCTGTAGATTTTAAGGAACTTAAAACACTTAGGAAAACACAACTCAATAGTTCCTGTTTGCATTCTAGTTTAAGCAAACTAACTGAGGTATCTAATAGATAGTTACCGAGATAGGTATAGATATAAGCATATACATGGACATACATAGGATGATCTAGGAAATTGAATAGACTGGATAATACTGGGGCAAAGGAATTATTTAGTTGTGTACTATTTATTTATAGTTGTGATGCCTTTGAGATTCTGTTTTCAAAGTTACACTCTAGAGTTTTGTGCTGAAGTATACAGGAAAAGCTGTGTCTGGGATTCACTTGAAAATAATGAGGGCATGAAGTGACCAGCCTAGGGGTACGAAGTAACTGGGATTGGCTGTGGGCCGCTGATTTTTGAAGCTGGGTAGTGAATACACAGGAGTTGACTCCATCCTCTCTACCCTTGTATAGTTAGAAATTTCCATCCTAAAAAGGTATGCCACCAGCCCAGTCAGTGGCCAGTCCTAGTCTTAGATGTCCTGAGTTTGGTGTTAGGCTACAGGATGTCCCTTCTCCAGCTTGCTTGGCCACGGAGTGGAAGGGTTGGGGTCCCAGCTCACATTTAAATCCAGAGTATGTGCCTCTTTTGTCACGCTCTGCAGAACTTACCTTCCCTTTACAAGCCAGATTATTGTTTAAATAAGGGTTTTCAAACAGCTGCAATATAAACGAGGGATATGGGGTGGTGGGGGAGCAAAAGGAAAACAAGGCCAGAAGTCTCGCAGAGGGACATGTGCCCTGCTGTAGGACAAGGAAATAGAAAGAGACCCTTGCCTCATTTTGACCTTCTGGGGATCTTTTCTTGTCTCCAGTTTGAGCTTTGGATCGAGAGAGTAGCAAGGCATGTGGCCTGCCGGGTGTGTGGCCTCACTGCCGGGGCCTCTCTTTAGCCAGCCTCATTTGGTTGTGGGGGATCATGGGAGCTTAGCCCGACACACTGTCCTGCTCTCTCTTGAAGACCTAGGAAGTCTTGCCTATGTGGGGCTTCCGGTTAGCCTGGGCGTGGAGGCTTAGAGCACTCCCGGGTGGTGACTTTCCTACCTGGTCCCGTTTTGTTTTGTGTTGTGGCTTGCTAGGCATGGCCAGCTGGGGCAGGTCCTTCCCAGGTGGGTGGACAGAAAAGTGAGCAGAGCAGGGCGGGAGGCCCCCTGGAGCTTCGCAGTCTTAGGGACCGGGAGAGGAGGCAGAACTGCTTTGCTCTCTGAAGCAGCCTCCTCACTCCTCACCTTCCTCTGTTTACTCTTCCAGCCATGGCCTAGCCCTTTGTCAGCAGGCTGCACAGCAGGGCTCCATCCTGGCTGTACGAGGCCGTCCCTGCACCCTTTAAGAGAGTTGCTGGCAGAGGCACTTGGCTGAGTTACGTGGGCGTCTGGTGGGGAGTCCAGCCGCCAGGTCTCGCCATGCCTCACTGATCATAAAGCCATCACATGTGGTCCTCTTTCCCCATGCGTGTGACCCGCTCGCTTGCCAGGGCTTGGGTGTGAGAGAAAGCCCGGCCCAGGGAGGCAAAGCGAGAGTGAGTCCGGATTTACGAACTGTCCAGATTTAACTGAGGCTACAGCACTTTTATTAATAGAACATGCTGCATTTCCTTTTTATAAAAATATGAAGATCACTGCACTCAGGAAAATGCCTGCTGACTTTCTGTCTTTAGGGCATGTTCATCACCAGGCTAAAATTAAAAGTGAAGTCAGGCCCTTCTTGAGTCTATTTTTAACTGAGTTTAGCATATGAATGTGAACGTGAAGTCTTTCTTTAGATCTCCCTTAACTCAATTACTGACTTTTGCCAAGCATCAGGCCTGGAATTCCAGAGCTGGAGCTGGGTCTACCTTGAGTTCTGAGGCCTCAAGGGAGGTTGGGGACAGCTTGGCCCCCAGACCCCTGCTGTAAGAGTGTGAGAGGCTTCATCCACCGTTGCTCCATTATTCTGCAAAGGTAATATGGAGTTGGTCATGATACTGAAAAGAAAACAAAACAGGAAAAACCAACCGGCTAACCGGTGGCCGTTCTATGGTGCTTGACTGCAAGGTAACCCCCAACCCCTGCACGTGGTATTCTAGGGGTGCCCATGTAGGAGTCCCTCAGGCTTCAGGGAAGACATGGGTTGCAAGGGAGACCTTGACTTGGAGCAGAAAATGTGGCAGGCTCTCACATGCCAAGGGAGACTAGGGGTGACAGGTGAAAGGGAGTGCAAGGAAACCCCGCCAAGGGTCGTGTCATGATTCTCGTGAGTGGCAAGGGTATTGGGCAAACTTCAGAAACCCTCTTCAGTTCCCTCCTGGAAACCCTTTTCGTGTCTGCTCTTATAAGCCTGTGTGGAGAGGAGGAGGGAAGGCCCGGTGCATCTAGCTCCCTGGATTCTTTGGCCTGAAGTTTCATTGGAAGGCAAAGATGGACAGGGTTCTGTTTGGAACTTCTTCTTAGGGTAGTTCCCTGTGGACATGTTTCCAAAAAGCACTTTAAAAATCCTGTCCATTATTGTAAGTTCTGGCTCTTGCTGTGCTTAGCCTTTTTTTCCTAAATGGTTTTTAAGCTGGTGATTGATGTGAAAAAATATTTAAATTGTTATCGTGTCGTTTCTCCTTACATTAGTGTGTACTCAACACACATTGTCCTGAAGCCCTTTAAGGCTTTATGCTCTTAACTAGTGGAAAACTTTCTCACTATATGCTTGGGCATGGCAGCACAGCCACCATGAAGGGTAAGCAGATTCATCTAAGATGTTCGTTATTTTTCCTGAGTTGCTGATGGTAAGGTTTTGTATGTCTAGAAAACTGAAAATGTCTCCAGACACCATCTGAGGAAGAGTATTGGAAAGACGTATGTGAGTGTGTGAGTGTATGTGAAGGTGTGCAGGTAGTCATTTTACTTTTGGGGAATGGGGACTTAAACACGTTCCTTCCCTACATTGCTAGCATTTTTCATTAAAAGCAATCAAAATGAGTTACGATGTGTTTATAGGCCACCACCATCTGTTGGAAAAATCTCTGCGCCTCTTGCCTGCTGCTCAGCAAACCACTTACTCGCATGCTTTAAAGTTACCCTAAAAACGACTTTGGATTACATTACAACATATTTAGGCTGGCAGATTGCTTCCAACCTACAGACTTTATGCCTTTCATTGATCACAGTTGATTTTAAGGTGCAGGCTTTCCCAGCCAGGCTGGCATTTCTGGGTTTATCCAGAAAGCAAGAGTAAGGCGTTGGGGAGGGGAAAGGTATGTCTCACCCCAGTCTTAGCCCTGTAGCACACGGTCACTGAAAGATGCTCTTCTGGTTTCTGTTTAAGGCTTGAGACTCAGGAAAGGGACCAACTCCTGAGAAAAAGTTCCTGAATTAGAAATCACCTGCTACTTCTTAGAAACTATCGTTTTACCCTATTTGGCTGTTCCAGATACTTTTGCTTTAGTTTTTAACATGGCTCAACTTTTTTTTTAGTCAGTCTGATGATTCATCTCTTTGAAACCTTTTAGGCGCAGGGGCTAGGGGTTTGATCCCCAGGCCTACTGGGCAACAGTTGAGACAGGGCGTGGTGGCGTGTGCCTATAATCCCAGCTCTCGGGAGGCTGTAAACAGGCAGATCATGAGTCTGATCTAGTAGTGAGACCCTGAACACCCTGTAGATCCTTCCCTAAAATACACAAAGAAAAAGGAAACCTCTCTGTTTCACTTTGCTTGGTTGTCACTGCCAATGAGTACGTTTTTGGTCCTGATTTTCTTGGCCTCTACCTGACCTCTCAGGGAGGCGAAGCATTTCACAGCTTGGGCTTTTAGGGCAAACCCAAGCAGTGGTCCAAATCTTCCAGGCCTCTTTCCCAGGAACTCCTGGGTGATAGGTGACAGAAAGGGGCAAGAAGAATGTGGCACATGCTTTGGTTGTCCCCGGTGGGACCTGCGCCTTGGTCTCCTGTGACCCAACACCGAGCAGGCTGTGCTTCTCTGGTCAGATGCATGTGTGGGACAGGAGGCAGGCATGGCCTTCGCGTCTGCACTATTGCTGCCCCTCAGGGAGCAGCTGTGGGGCTCGGAAGTCGCAGCCTTGGGCTCAGCAGAGGTTCTCCAGCCCAGGCCTGGCATGGTGCCACCCAGCTGCCACCTCTGCCTCCTCCCCTGCAAGGGGGAGCCCTGCTCAGAGAACTCTTAACTATGGAAGGACCATCAGCACTGCATTTCTTTCTGAATTCTCAAGGCTTGGGTATGTATGGCTTATTCTTCTACATGATGGCTTATTCCTGTAAATGCATTGGGTACTTTGAGCTATTTCTCTTTCTTCAGGCTTTTGTGGTTGTTATTTTTGAGAGGGGGTTTCGCTACATAGTTCAGGGTGGTCTTGAACTTATTACATAGCCCAGGCTGACCTCAAACTCATGACAATCCTCCTGTGTCAGTCTCCCAAGTGCTGAGATTGCAGGCATGTGCCACCATGCCCGGCCTCTTCTCTCTCCAGGTTTTATGTCTGAGAAAACTACTTTTAAAATATAAGAAAACAATTTCTGAAAAATATTAGCAATGGTCTCTTAGGCTGTTATTTGCCTGCTTTGGGACCTTTCCTCTTACTCTTGGTCATGCAAATGTGTTTTAAAATGTGGTCTTTGGCTCCAACCCCACACTTATAGGAGATACATGCAAGACCCAGATTCATACCCAATGCTAAATATACTATGTTTTTATTTTTGCATTATTTTTTTAAAAGAGTTTATTTATTTGTTTATTCTTGTTTCAGAACGTTTGTTTATTTATTTTTATGGCTGGCTCAGCCTGCCCTGAAGGCAGGGCTGGCGCAGCATGTGGTGCTGAGGATTGAACCACGGTCCCTGCAGCCGCCTAAGCTTTCCTAAGCAGGTGCTTTAGACCACTGAGCCATCCTGCTGGGCCCCCTTCTATGCATTATAATGTTGCCACATAGTACCAGGGTTAATATGGCCTTCTGTGTCCTGTTGGCGCCTTTCTTTTGCTACCTTGGTAATAGTGGGCCTTTATTAAGTAAAACAAGGGCTAATGAACCTAAGCACTGATACTGTGACAGTCTTTTTGGTGGCTGGAATGGCTACTGTGTGACTGACAGACAGGCAGCATATACAGTGTGGATACTCTGGATAGAGGGAAGCATTGCATTCCAGCCAAGACAGACCAGGACTGTGAGAGATTTCCTTACATAACTCAGGCTTATCTGCAATTTGTAACTTATGAACTGGTTGTTTGTGGCATTTCCCAATTAACATTTTTGGACCATGATTGACTGTGGGTAACTGAGACTGCAAAAAGCAAAACCACAGAATACGTATGCTTTTTCTTTCTTGCTTTCTTTCATTATTTCCTCTCTCTCTCTCTCTCTCTCTCTCTCTCTCTCTCTCTCTCTCTCTGGTACAGAGAATTGAATTCCAGACCTTATGTTTGCTAGGCAGGTGATAGTGCCTGCTAAGCTATATCCCAGGCCCTGCATTCTATTTTCTTGTTTAACATTATATTTATTTATCATTATTATTATTATTACTACTTTCTTTTTTTATTATTATGGCTGGCTCAGCCTGCCCTGAGAGTGAGGCTGGCACAGCATGTGGTGCCAGGGCTTGAACTGAGTTCCCTGCAGTTGCCTAAGCTTGCCTAAGCAGGCGCTTTAGACTGCTGAGCCATCTCGGTGGCCCCTCTTTTTTTGTACTGGGGATCAAACTCAGGACCTTGTGCTTGCCAGGCAGGCACTTTCCCCACTGAGCTATTTCCCTGGCCCCACAAATGTTTTTCTTGCTACTGCATCAGCTTCGTAATCTGGTTTTCCAAGACTGCTTGATAGTCCGCTGTCCTAATCTTATATTCGTTCAGCTTTTCATCCTCTGATGGGCAGTTATGGTCCTCGTTCTTCTGTCTTATCCATACCACAGTGGAGGTCCTCATATGTGCGGCGTGGGGATGCGACGACCAGCTCACGGTGCGCCCTGCTTCCACTGTTCTCATGCACTGTCCACAGCGCTCTGCGCTGCACACAGCCTGGCCTGTCCACAGCGGCTCACAGAGGCAGAAACTTCACTTGGGCCCGAGGCCCAGTGCAGCCCTTGCTGCTGCCGGAGCTGTGTCCTTGGGCAGGTTGTTTGTCCTCTCTGTGCCCCAGTCACCGCCTTGGTGACATGAAGCTGCTGTATTTGATATGGTTTGTGTGCTGGAAGCCTGGTCTGCAGTGGGGCCATCTTGAGGGGTGCTAATGAGGTCACGGGGGTCAGTGCCCTTGGAAGGGACTAGTGGTCTCATGGGACCCCAGGTCGATCCCATGGAAGTGTAGTGTGGAAAAAAAGGAAGCCTGGCCTGTGCTCTCAATCCGCTGCCTGGCTCACCCCGAGATCTAACGCTCTCCCCACAAAGGAACTCACAGGGGCACAGAGTCTTGGCCGTTTGGCCCCCAGAGCTGTGAGCTAAAAATCCTTTTTTTAATAAAGCACTCAGCCTCACATATGTTGTTATGGCAACAGAAAATGGACTAAGACAGGGTAACCATAATATCTGCCTTCTGTCATTATTACCTTACTATTAAAAATGATTAAATGTTTCTAAAATGTCCACAACATTGCTTACCAAAGAATTATTCACTGCTAATTTCTGTAGCTCAAAATTGGAAAAAAAAAAAAAAAAAAAAAAAAAAAAACCTAAAAAAATAACATGACTTTTAAAAAATATTTTTGCATATTTGTAAACAGTATTTCTAAAAACACCCTCACCCCCACCCCCGGTAAGTCTGTTTGCTGGAAAGTATAAATTTTTAAACGTTAATTTACAGCGCGGAGGGGCCCGGCGGGATGGCTCAGTGGTCTAAAGCGCTTGCTTGGGGAAGCCTGGGTGGCTTCAGGGACCGCGGTTTGATCCCCAGCACCACATGCTGCGCCAGCCCTGCCCTCGGGGCGGGCTGAGCCATCCATAAAAAATGAGTGAATAAGCAAACAAAGGTTCTGAAACAAGAATAAAAATAATAAATAAAATAAAAAATTCTTTAAAAAAATTTACAGCGCGGATTCCTTGTGCTATGCTTCTTCATATTGCTTAGGATTTCTTTTTTGAGCTTTGGACATAGTTCAGTGTGCAGTATTCCTGTGTCCCTTGAGGTCCAGGGCTGATAGCGACAGGGTCAGCTAGGCGCAAATTCAGATCCACTCTGGAGGAACCCGGGAATATTTCAGAGCAAGCGCGCAGGAGCTCCCTTCCTCTCTGGCTGGATGACTTGAGAGATCGCGGCTTTTCCTAGGATTGCTTAAGCCGAGGGAGTGTACAGGGAGCCCCCAGTGAGCTCGGCCAGCGCCCCCGGACCACTTCCATCCGGGTTCTACCGAGCTCAGTAATCAGTCAAGCTTCAGGTGTGCCCAGAAACTGCGGAAGCCCCAGGCTTCTCAGGGAGTGGCGAGCGGCGTCCGGACCCTCGCTCGCCCGGCTGCCTGGAGGTCGCCTTCCGTTCCCTTCCTGCACACCCGCTGGGACCCGCGCTTCTGGCGGCCGCCAGGATGAGCGCGCGGTGCGCCAGCGCCCCCCAAAGATGCTCGCGCTGCAGCTTCTGGCTCCTGCTTGGAGACACCTTCAGGCTGGGGTCCAGGCTGCCGCCGGGACGATCTTATCTTTCTTTTGGAGCACACTGGGTTTGTAGCTTGGACTCGCGCCTTGTGGGTTTGTCAAGTGACGCTTAAATCCTGCGAGTTGCAACGCAGCACAGAAAATGGGGAAAGCCGCCCTCCAAAATCAGCTGCTGCTGACGATGGTTCCTTTGCTTTTTTTTTTTTTTTTTTTCTGTACATAAATTCGTTTTTTTTCTTCTCTTAAAAAGTTTTAATTGTACTAATGCTTAACTTCAATTTATGCCTTTTCTGCTTAGCCTTATTTCACAGATATACCTTGGCTGTATAGTATTCTGTCAAGTAGGCAGGCTTTCTGCAACTGCATTTTAGGTCATTATTTTTTTCTTTTAATAAGAAACATTTTCAAAAACACATTAGTAGTACATTCCCAATAATTGATACAATGCATACTGTTGTCCTCCTAGTAGTTATACAGAGCACAGATGTAGACATGATAATTTTTCTAATCATTATTGGCACAAAAAATTTCTTCTCACTGAACTAAGAGAAGTAGTTGTATACATAGTCCAGTATTCCATAATTGCAGTGGATTATTGGCAGAACTGTCAATGTTGGAAGTTGTTGTGATTTAAGCCTTTTACAGCTCAGTATACTAATCTAGCTTTATGTTCTGTGCCTTGTGGTTAAACTTTTCTGCTGGGTGGTTAAAGGTAAGTTAAAGCAAGACCTGTATAATAAAACATGTAACTTTTGTATCTCCCAAGGTCAGTCAGATCCCCTCAGGATTTACTTTGAAACCATGGACAGTGCTTTGTAGAACTGTTGTCAGTGTCAGCTGGGATTTTAGATTATTGTTTCCTGTGGTAAACATCTTTCTAAAGTGTTTTCTGTTCTTGCTGTAGTCTGTCCTGGCAGGGCAGAGGTGGGAATGCTTTTTAAGGTTCCTTATTGATTTCCAAGTGGCTTTCCGAACAGTCAGCCCCAGTTTTCACTTATTCCCAGCTCTCTGCAGCGTGAGGCCGCTGGTCTATTTTTGAAGCCAGAGAAAGGAGGTTGAGATTTGCAGGATGGAGGTGGTTCTAGCAGACTCTTGGACATGGTTGTGGTTTGGCCCCTCATGTATCTTAGTCAAGTAAAAGGGGAACATCATTTTCTGTGTGTGCCACACCTTTGGGGGATTGGCTTCCCAGACAGTTGGGGGGGGGGAGTTGCCATGCACTGATTTTCCCAGGCAGCTGGGGCAGTTGGCCTCCTGTGGCGGGGTGGAGCTTGGGCTGGCCTGGGCTCCCTGTCTGCAGGGTTACAGGACCTGTGCTCAGGGAAGGTGCTGCTTGGAGACAGGCTCGCTTCTCCATGCTGCATTTCAGTTCCTGGGCCAGGCTCACGCAGCAAGCGAACTGTATTGAGTGCTGTTCGTGTTCGAGCTATCGTGGTCAAGGTGCGCCACCTGCAGTGTCCACCAATCTGCGAACTCTGTGCTGCTTGTCACATCCACAGGGCATGGCTTATGACAGTGAACATTTTTCTCCCTGTCCTTCAGAGACAGGGTCTTGCTATGCAGTTCAGGCTGGCCTTGCGCTCACTTTGTAGCCCAGGCTGACCTCAAACTTGCAACGCTCCTCCTGCCTCAGTCTCCTGTGTGCCACAGTCTACAGACAGGCCTGAGTATCACTTAGAATTATTCCCAATTCCCAGTCCATTTCCAGATGACTAGCAGACTTGAATGACCTAGTTTGTGGCTGCATATTTTCATCGCAGTCACACGAGCTCAGCAGTGTCTCCCAAGTCTTTGTGGATCACTTTGAAGCTCCCTGGATTAATCCTGTCAAATCTGCTTAATCCAAATAATTTTAATTGCATTAGGAGGCTTTCCTATTAGCAAGTTGGTAATAAGTGTAGGCATTGGGATTGATGACTGCCTAAGTCTTTGAGATCAAATGTAGGGCCTGGTAGTTTTGAGCCTGTTGGTAGACTCTTGCTAAGGTTCTTTCTTGACTTCATTAACCACTCTTGGAATTTGAAATACTCGAAGCCAATAATTTCAGGATTTCCTCATCAGAGGCTATGCCGTGTGTGTGTGTGTGTGTGTGTGTGTGTGTGTGTGTGTGTAACTATATGCTAGTTTTGTGTCATTTCTTATGGAGGATATAAAAGTATTTCACATGCTAACCTCCAGGAACTTTAAATCAAGTTGTAAAAAAGCAGACAAAATGGAGATATTTAGTGATTGTTTTAAGACAGGATACAATTCTGTGTTTACTGTGTGTTGTTGCTTGCTAGTGGTGAAGTTATGGGACTGATTTGTGCAAAAGAAGACCAGTGGGCTTCAGTGTTTGGGGTCGGCAGCACGAAGGAGGCAGGATTTGAAGGAGCTATGGTACAGATTTTAGACAAAAGTGAAATTATTGAAGTTATACTCAGAGGAGAACATGGTAGAGTAAAGGAGAAGAAAGTGTATTTTGGAGAATAAAATTTGTGTACAGTTGTGATGGCAAAAATTAGATAGGGTGAGGGTCTAAGTTTGGAAGGGGATTCAAACTGAAGGACAGAGTCTCCTCCCTAAAATGATCACCGCCAATGCCACCACCGTCATCGGCTCCAGCTAACATTTGCTCTGTGCTCAGAGCTCTGTGCTCACAATTCTTCATCTGTGTCAGCTTGGTTAATTCTCGAACAACCTTGTGAAATGTGTAACTGTTATACACGCTTCGCAGTACGGGAGTTGGAATAGAGTTAAGTTGCTTTTAGCTGTGGCAGAGCTGAAGTTCAGGGGGACTGAGTAGGCAGTTTGCTTCTAGCAAAGTGTTCTCTACCACTGTCACATGGTCTCTTTATGATAGTGGGGAGCCCCCATGAAATTAACAGTGTCCCCTCAGGTCCCTGGGGAATCCAGATGCCCAAGTCAGACAGACCTAGGTTCACACTGGGCTCTATCATGTACTGCCCATGGCCTTGCTTAATTCTCTGGGCCTTGATTTTCTCAGCTATGAAAGAGGAATAATGATACCTCAGGGTTGGTGGGAACATGAAGCGAGGTTGGGCGCACAGATCACTCGGCAGGAGGCCGGCAGAGAGAAGCAGGCAGGGAACGAGACCTGGAGCAGGTCATAGGGTCTTAGACGTGTATAGGGATCTAAGCAGGTCTCTGAGAATGAGAAAGAACAAGAGTAGGCTGTGACTCAGGTAATACGTGATATTGCCATTGGCAATAATATTCAGCCAACACAAACACCAGGTGCTGGATTCCTGCTGGAGTACCTTCAGGAAGAGTCTAGAATTTGGTTCCACGTTACCGCCAGAACCAATTCTCTGGATCTTTGTCTGCCAAAATCTGGAGGGTAAATCCAGGACATTGCCATTGTACTGAAATTTGGCAGAGGGCCTGGTGCCAGTTGTGCATTCTAGGGACTAAAATCAGGGTCTGCTGAAGTTCTTAAAATCAGGGTCTTCAGTTCCCACTTCTGATGACGCTGGCCATAGGTAAGTGCCTGATGTCTCACAGGGAGGGAAGGAGACTGTTGAAAGCAGTATAGGACCTAACTGTCGACAAGCAGGGCAGGGAGGGCTGCTGTAAGGATAGAGACATCTCAACTAAACGCATGAAAGAGAAAAGCTGTGCTCAGAGATGAAATGCTGTGCCGTGCTGTCCCCATCCCTGGGGTGCACTGAGACGAGACTGAGTGTGGAGGCACAAGCCTGCAATCCCAGCTCTTGGGAGGCTATAAACAGGTGGATCACTATGTGTCCGATTGAGTGTTGAGACCCTGAATACTGTATAGACCCTTCCTTAAAAATGCCAAAGGGAAAAAAAAAAAAGTTGAAATGCTAATTAGCACCAGTGCCCTCAGAATTGGAGGAATTGTAGTCCGTCCAACCCTGCACACCTCCAACTCTATGCAGCAGTTTTTCTCTGTAGGACACTCTGGAGTCACATTATGACATTATATCATCTAAAACTTATAAAACCCACAGCCAGAGGGGCTATAGGAAAGAACAGTTTCTTGTCCTTTTCTGGCTTTCAATTTACCTGGCTATGAGAAACCAATTTGTTCTTGTCCATGTGTCCTGGATATATTCAAGGTCGGCTTTGTTGGTACTAGCAAATTTTATTTTACTTTTGTTTTGTAGCTAATCCAGTAGTAGTCTTGAAATTTGGGGATGTAAGAGGCTATTGAGAAAAATAAAAGCTAAAAAATACATTATTTGTCTGAAAATGTGAAAACGTTATTGTATTGGCCAGGGTTTTACTTAGAGGAACAGAGTAGATATAATATAAGGAATGGATATTAACACAAAATATACGATCTATAAGGAATTATATGATTGGCTTACAATAGTCAGCCACAGAGTCAGATGAGAAAGCATGCAGAAGGTGTCTGCATGCTCCGGACTGAAGAATTCAATCCTGAGGTCTGGACTTCACTGCAGCACTCCATGTATGTTGTATGATTTTTGGTCCGGTGCTGAAAGAAATGACGAGAAGACCCGATGAATGTAGCTTCAGAGGACTCACTGATATTTCTCTTCCTCAGTGAGCCCAGAGCCTCAGAAGACTCTTCTTTTTATTTAGCATTAAAAAAATGGCTAAAGAGTATACGTCACTATTTTAATAGATACAGCATATTCCAGACACGTGGCTCACGCATGTGCTTCCAGACACATAGCTGACAAATAATACTTTAAGCAGGGGAGAAGGCAACCGTTGGTGTCATGTAGCAGATAAGCAAAGAACAGGGCATCCATGGGAAGAACTGCCATCCGCAACCTTGATCCCCAGCTTTCCAGGAATCTCAGGCAACAGAAGGCAGCCTTCCCTGGGCTCTGTCTATAATTCAAGGACAGTGTGCCCACAGGCGGAGCTCCTCCCCCCTGAAGCTTCAGGCCTCAGCTTTCCAAGACTCCTGAGCAACAGAAGGCAGGCCTCCCTGGGTTCTGTCTATAACTCACCACTTCTAGGGACACCAACTGGTCTTCCATCTTATCTCTATATCACTACAATACGTGTAAGTCTCTACCCATCAGCTGATGGGTCTGTGATGGAAGACCAAAGTGTCTACAATGGACGCTAAAGAGTTTGTGACAGATGGCGTAAGGTCCAAGCTGGAGGCTGAAGAGTCTGCGCTGCAAGCCAGATGATGAAGTCCAGGTTGAACGTGAAGACTGAAGCTTCTCTGACAAAGTGAACTCTTGACTCCCTCAGCCCTTTAAAAAGTCTCTTTGTGCTCAGTCATTCTGACGTGGGCCCATTGTGCCCTAGGGTGGAATCAATCATGCCCCAGGATGGGCCCTTGATCCCACTCTACAGAGGAGCCAATCATATCCTAGGCAGGCCCTGGTCACACGCCAGGGAGGAGTCAATTGCACTCCAGGGCAGGGCTCCCACCAACAGGGAACCAGGCCGCTGAGTCATCCAGCCCAGTTGACACAAGTATCAACCACTACAATCCACCCCTTGTCAACTTGGCATATTTAAATCAGTTTCCAAATACAGAGTTGTGCATATAATTACACCTAACATTGCTATTACTAGCCTGCGTACAAACGGAAATGCGCTAATACCCTTACCCAGATAGAAGGTAAGTTTTCTTTGCTTATATGTAGTCCACTTGAGCCTTATACAGCTGATAATTGTCAGTTGTACATTACTTTTATACCTTATGTACACTTTTCTGCTGGATGGTTAAGACCAAGTTAAGGCCAGACCTGTATAAATATAAGTATAATTTTGTTATCTGACAAGGTCAACCCAATCTTAGGATTTATCTTGGAACCATGCATAGCACCTTGTAGCTCTTCTGTCAGTGTCAACTGTCTGGATGAGTCACGGCCATTGCTTGACCAGTTTGCTCTCTCTGAGAACCTGAGAGATTATGTCTCTCTAGGTGACTCTCCTCAGATGCACTATACATCATTGATCACTTTCCTCTGTGGCTCCATGATCTTCTTGTCACAGCAGAGGTTCTCTTACGTCCTGAGTCTTTACTGACCTTGAGGGGCTAGGGCCCAAACATTGGCTATCCTTTCAGCTCATCTATCTCTCCAATGTTCAGTCTGCAAACTGTAGTTGTTAAACATCCAGAAGAAAAGTTTAATGACATTATTCTGTAAAATAACCCTAGAATCTTATACTGAATCTATCCATATTATAACAAAACCATATATGGGGATGAAGTAGTAGTTATAATCCCCTTCTCTGTAGCTGATCACAGGGTTGTATCTGGTATTTAGAACTACCTTCTTCTAATACCCATTCTGTATTCCCTTGGCCTTTAGCAAGTACTTCAGCAGATGTCGGTTCTTTCCCTGGCGGAGTGACCCGTACCTTCATTCATGAAGGCCCTGGACCATTTATCATCGTGCCTATATTAGATTGTTTTAATTTCCCATGTACTTTAATAATAAGGCATGGCAATACTAGCAGGCTCCCCAAGGGATCTCCTGCACGCCATGTGTATTCTTCCTTTTCTCCATTGTGCAGTAGCAGCCTGTTTTCCCCTGGATAGTCTGGGTCAATCACCCCTGACAATACTGTGATTCCTTTTTTAGCTTGTTTCCTCAGAGGCATAAGGAGTCCAAAGTAACCAGGGGGAATCTTAGCTTCCAGTTCAGTGGTATCATTGCTGTGCTTCCTGGTACAAGCCTTCCCCACTCTGGGACTAGGACTTCAAGTCCAGCAGAACATAAGATTGTGGGCTCAGGAAGCAAGAATTTTGCTAAAGGATCACTAGGCGTAATGGTGAATGGTACCGTTCCTACTCCCACCCCTTGATTCCTGTACCCCTGAATCCCGGCTATGGGAGACACAGTACCTTACAGAGGGTGCTGATTCAAAGTATATACAGCTTTTTGAAGTACCTTGCCCCAGCTCTGCAAACCATTACCACCTAGCTGGCATTGTAACTGTTTCTTCAAAAGACCATTCCACCTTTCTATCCGTCTAGCTGCTTCTGGATGGTGAGGAACATGGTAAGACCAATGAATTCCATGAGCATGAGCCCACTGCTTCACTTCTTTGGCTGTAAAATGTGTTCCCTGGTCAGAAGCAATACTGTGTGGAATTCCATGGCGACCGCAGCCTGGAACCAGGCTGCTGAGCCATCCAGCCAAGTTGACACAATGTATCAACCACTACAGTTATTGAAATCTAGAGTCACTCTAGAGCTTTTAGGTCTTCCAAGAAGTCTTAGATCATATTATACTGAGTCCCCCGACTTAGGAACAAGTTCCACTCCAGGAAGATGTTTATAAATCAGATTCATTTGTAACCTGACAAAGTGAGTCTTACACAGTACAGTATGCCTGAGAATTTTATACACTTCTGTGACAGCTGGCAACCCACATGTTCATAAGTCAGTGCTATGAACTTATTTGACGCTAAGTAGTATTCTGGGAAAAACAAACTGTTATCCATTGTTTAATTTTAAAATTTTCTGACAGGTGAATTTTAAAATAGAATCTTAAATATGTAGGAGCCCGGCAGGATGGCTCAATGGTCTAAAGCACCTGCAGGCAGCTGCAGGGACCGCGGTTCGATCCCGGGCACCACATGCTGTGCCAGCCCTGCCCTTAGGGCAGGCTGAGCCGGCCATAAAAATAAACACAAGTTCTGAAACAAGAAAAAAATAAATAATTAAAAAAAAAAAGAATCTCAAATATGTAGTTGATTTTTTTGTTTTGAGGCAGGGTCTTGCTGTGTGTGTAATTCATGCTAGCTTTGAACTTACTGTGTAGCTTGGGCTGGCCTTGAATGCACAGTGATCCTCCTGCCTCAGCCTGCCAAGTGCTGAGATTACAGACGTTTTCATGGAGTGAACACCTGTCCAAAGGTGATGATACCTGGGCCGGGGAGACAGCTTGGAGGTCTAAGCACCTGCCTGGCAAGCACAAGGACCCAGGTACGATTCCTGGTACCACTTGCTGTGCTGGTCCCAGAACCCTGGGAGCACTGTGCTGACCGCTGGCACCGGATGTTATGACACATACCTGTAATTCCAGCACTGAGGAGTCTGAGACAGGAGGATCACTATGAATCTGATCTGTGCAGTGAGACCCTGTAACAAACAAACAAACAAACAAACAAATAAGTGATTTTAGAAAAGGAAGAAACAAGGATAATGGTGTTAACCTGGTTGGTAAAATAATGGCCTTCCAAGTGGTTTTACTTGAAGCAAAAGAGTTGCACTGGGGCTGCAGAACTAGGATTGCAAGCTTGAGTACAGTCTGGGCAAATTGGTAAGACTATCTAAAAAAATAGCTTAAGGGTGGCAGGCGGAGGACATAGTTCAGTGCAAAGGCCTTGGGCTCAGCTCTGAGTCTCTCTCTCTCTCTCTCTCTCTCTCTCACACACACACACACACACACACACACAGAGCCCACATTTTATTTTAGAGGCAACAGACAATATGGACAGTAAATGAATGCTGAATAGTCATTACATACAAGATTCAGGCCCAGCAGTGACAGACTCCTGAAATGCCTCAGTTTCCCTCACCCAGCCCTGGATCCCGGATGCTTTCATACCCTGTTCTGAGCACAGTTAGAGTGGCTTAGCACACAGGTCCCAGCTTCAAGTCCAGGTCTGTCTCCTAAGTAGTCTGGAGGACCGGGCTGGAGATATGGTCTCCTTGAGCCGTAGTTTTTGAATATGTAAAATGGAGCCTCCATTTCCTTTTACAGAGGATCTGTCCTTTCTGGGTTAGAACGGGGGTAGAGCGGTATAAAGAGCCTAGACAGTGGCAGCAGAGCTCAGCCCATCAGAGGGGACCGGGATGTGTCTGCTGGGCTTTTTCTTCTTGCTAACAACCGTCATGGCTTCTGTTTCTGTTGTTTTTTAGTGGGGCACACGGTGCAGCTGCCCTTACTGTTTTGCTTGTTTTCCATTTATGTATGTGGTACATTGTCGCACTACCCGGCTCGCACTGATCCTCCCGTTTCTTGCCTCCCCAGCACCAGGATTACGGGTGTGCACCACTATGCCTGGATTCGGTGGCTGGCTCAGCGTGCCCTGGGGGCAGGGCCGGTGCCTGCAAGGCAGGTGGGACCAGGCCACCCCTACTCCTCTTTCCTAAAATCATGGGTGATCCCTGGAAGTCCTCTGTGAGCCTCCAGCTGCCTTCGAAGTGGAGGACCAGGCAAGTGAAAGTAGAGGACCAGAGTTCTGTCTGTCTGTACCTGGTCTGTCATCTTTCTTTGTTGCTGGTGCTGGGGATGGAACCCAGGTCTTAGGTATGCTAGGCAGACTCTGTCCTCGGTGACAACCCTGACCCTTGCTGGGGTGTTTTCTGAGAGTGCTGGAAGGCAGTCTGACAGACTAAGCACATGCCCTGTGCTGGTGTCCAGGCCGAGGACCCCTGCACAGATGGCCACAGAGCCCTTAGTCTGCCACTTGTCACTCAAAGCTCTGCGCCAGATGGGGCCTTTCTGACCTCCTCTACTGAAATGTCTAGCAAAGGGTATCGCGGGACAGCAGAGTTTCCAAGGACTCGAAAAACAATTATTTAGGCTAATTAGAAGCAAGGAGATCCAGAAACTGTGAGTGGTGGCGTTGGAGCTCTGGTGGCATCTGTTGCTGTGCAGACAGCCCTGGGGGAGAGCAATTAGTTTACTTGGCAAAACCACTGGAATGTCCTTGGCAGGGGCGGAAGCCTGGGAGTGGGTGGTGGGTTCACTTTTTGGGTGTGTTGCCTCCTTCCGAGCAGATGGGCAGAAGGAATTTTCTAGGTGGGGTGGGCCAGCTTTGGCCAGGGAGTGCCCTGAGGGCTGCTTTTCTGCCTGACCGTCCATTCCTAAAAGCCTCCTCTTCCCTCTCCAGATGGCACCAGCCACTGCCTGGCCTTTCTCCACCCCAGGGTGGGGGGGTGGTCTCGAAGGGGAAAGAGGAGCCTCCTCCTTCAGGCCTTGTGTGTTTGTGGCTCCCAGGCTCCTTGTGGTAGATGGCCTAGGCCTCGGTATGCAGCTGAGAGCCAGGAGCTGCCGGGGTGTTTGGGTGGCTTTGGGGCTGACACGAAGCTCCCAAGCACAGTCACGTAGCACACGTCATTTGGCGCCAGGAGAGGTGGATGCCTTGTCCAGGGCTGGCTGCAGGGGGCCTTCCTCTTGACCCATCTTCGGTGGCTTAGTTAAGGGACCATCCAGTTGGTGAGGCGAAAGGGCCATCGTGAAGGAGCAAGGCCCGCGCTCTGTATTCTACTGCCCCTGGTTCCCGTCCACCCCTTATGCTCCTTCTCTGTCCCTTGCATTTCTCTTTCTCTTTCCACCGTTTCCTTAAAGTGACTCGTTCTCTCTCTCTCTCTCTCTCTCTCTCTCTCTCTCTCTCTCTCTCTCTCTTCGGCATGAGCTGTGACGTGTCATCACTCGTGAAAGATCCCTAGCCTGTGTGGCCTGTCTCTGTCCTGCAGGTTGCTCTCAGATGAGAGTGAACCCTGGGCACCTTCTCTCATGTTCTCTGCCGACCAGGCAGCCTCAAGAAGATGAAGAAGGGACGCAACTGTCGCAGGCACTTCACTCCCATGTCAGGGCTGCCCAAGAAGCTGCTGACAGAACTGGCCCTGAACCCAGGCACACACTGTCTCCCTCTGCCGTCAGAGATCTCCCTGGCGGTGGGCTCTGCACCCCGCTCCGTCTGCAACCGCCTCCCTCTGCACCCTGACTTCTGAGACAGTCTTCACTTCTACCTGTCGTTGAGGGTTACTGTTGGCTTCGAGTTGGCTTGGGGGAGATCTCCATGTCTGACTTCATTGTCCTGTTGAGTGTCTTCTATTTAAACACAATCTTCTCCAAACTGTAATCTGTTTTTAAAGGCAATATTATTTCAAGCAAGGAATGCTGCCCGCTAATCCAGTCTGCCTTCGGGGCACCAGCCTGAAGTGTTGGTGACACTGGAATTATTTTTACAGTTGCTTTTAAGCCCCATGAAGGCAAATCTTGGAAGGCTGGGGCTGAGATGGGGAAAGCCGCAGTTGTTCACGCTTGGCCTGGATCAGGCTGAAGAGCTCATCCCAGTTCTATTTGTTTATCTAGCCTGTCTTGTTTTGAGATAACTTTAGACTAACAGAAAACTTGCCAAATTGCTACGTAAAGTCCCTGAACGTGTCACCTAGCTGCCCCCGGTGTTCACATCTTGTATAACCATGTTGCATGTGTCCAGACTGAGCACAGAATACCAACACCAGCGGTCCCCTTGCAGGTGAGCCCCAGATTGTGGCCATTCTGTCACTGATGGCACCTTTCTATTTTGGGATGCAACCCAGGATCTCACCTGGCATTTGGCCTTCAGAGTCCGCGTCTCCTCTACTGTGTGACAGTTCCTCAGTCTTTCTTCCTTTTTCATGGCCTTCACCCTTTTGAAGAACCTGGTCTATTGTTTTGTAGAACAAGAACCTAACAACTGTTTGCATCAAGGGCCAGAGAAATACACCTGGCCCTGCAGGTAGCACGGTTTCTGTTACAGCTGCTCCCCTCTCCATTCATCAATGAGTGGCCAGGGCTACATCACCCCAGTGCAGTTGGGAAATGAGGCAGAGCTTCTGCTTCTGTGCTGGGCTGTGGCTTGCAAGCCCCCATGGGAAAGCTCCCGGGTCTGAGCTGGCCTGGTGTGTTCCTACGGTTTGGGGGTGGGAAGGCATTTGTGAGCAAGAAGGATCCAGCTCTTTTCATGCATCACTTAATCCCATTCTTCAGGTGGGGTTAACTGGATAGAAGGTGCTATTTTTCTTTTCTTTTTTTCCCCCTCATTATTTTTGCAACACTGGGGATCAAACTTGGGACCTTGAGCTTGCCAGGCACGTGCTTATGCAGCTGAGCTATCTCCCGAGAAAGTGCTATTTCTTCTTCACAATTCAGTTTATTTCTGGAGAGACACTGTAGAATTATGCAAACACCCTGCTTCTTTTCTAATTTTCACCACTGCACCAGTCATGTTCTCCTGTTCTGATAATAGGCCTTTATCTCACTCATTCCTTTTGTATTTATTGGTCAGAATTCTTCTGCAAGCAAGAGCTTCTCTTTTTTCCTTTCTTCACTGATCAGCTTCTTAATGTCAGCATGAGCTTGTGTGTCTTTTTTGCATTTGGAGTTATGGTGACCACACCTTTTGAGAGTCTGGTCTCATCCGTCTAATTTTTGACAGTCTTCTAGGTTTTATAGTCATCTTTATTTTAATGACACGTTGGTGAGTGTCAGGTAGCCTCAGACCTAGTAGGCCTGCACCTGGTTAACTTGTTAATGGCAGAACCCAGTTTTCCTTTTCAGTCCAAAGCATCGGCCAAATGCACGACCCCGCTGTGTGCCTGTGCAGCTGGTGTGCCAGCTGCTCAGGTTCCTAGGCTCCACCCTTCTTTCTCTTCGAGAATTTTCTTGTTAATTCTGCTATTCTGGGGAGAAGTTTAATTAGTGGGAAAATGTGCAAAGTCTAGTAAATAATTTTATTGCTTCTGTGCACCACACATTTCTAGATTAAAGTAGAAGGCCATTTCAAATGATTCTTTTTCCTCATCCAGAAAGCCGGTCAGCCGGTGTGGTGGCTTATGCCCGTAATCTCAGCACTCCAAGAGGCTGAAGCGGGAGGGTGACAAGCCTTGCCCAAGCAGCCTAGGTGGGCAAGGTGACTTGGCCAGCCCCCATCTCAAAACAAATACTTAACCAGGCATGGTGGCGCATGCCTATGATCTCAGAATTTAGGAGTTGAGCCAGGTGGTTCTCTGTGAGTTTGAGACCAGCCTAGGAGCTACAAAAGTTATCACAAGGCCAGCCTGAACTGTGTAGTGACACCCTCTCTCAAAACTAAATAAATACGTGGCCTTAGCTCCCTGCATGAGCCTCAGGTTCAATCCTTAAACTCATCCACAAAACAAAACAACCAAGTCAAGCTCCCAACTCAGTTTTCAAAAGCTGTGTAACCTGCTTTTTAAAGCAAAATGAGTGAATCAGTTTTCTAAAATATGACAACTTTGATTTCTGACAATGAAAATTGTTGCTGTAATAACTGTAGATTAGGGAAGCAGCCAGTACCCAAGGCTCTGACTGTTGCCTTTCTATTTGATTTTAGAAAATGTTTTGATTCAGGGCCCTTTGGTCAATGATAATGAAAAGGAGAGAGAAAAATCAGGGTGCACTTCCTGTGACTAAGGACTGCTTTGAAAGCTTTTTGATGAACCATTTTTTGATGGGTGAGTCAATAAATTCATTCTGCTTTTAGCGAAGTTGATGGAAAGAATTTTCTCACAGTGTTAGTTAAAGGAAAATACAAAAACAAGTATTGCCGTTTGCCCTGGACATTATTAGAGCAAAAAAAAAAAAAATTGAAAATCTCGAACAACAACAGTGATAATAAACCAGACCAAAGCCAAAAGCACAGTACAAAGCAACAGGGATTTATGGGGCTTTCAATTTTTTGTGGAACGGAATTCAAAGCTTCATGAAAGGCAGCTTAATTTCTACTCATTGTAGGCCCCCCAACTAAAGCAAATCACTGTGGAAGTTCAGGCAGGCGCCCCCATGAGTGAGAAACTACCCAAAGTCATGCTGAAGCATGGTATAGAACTCATTCTTCTGGCCTGGTTGCAGAGTTGGGTGAAAAAGTTAATACTTAAACAAACAAACAAAGCTTAAGGAAACTACAGATCTTGACACAATGTGTTTATTTTACTTTTGGTTGAGGCAACTTCATGAAGTTGTTGCCAGCATCAGATGCAGATCTCTTGAAGCTTGGGGCTGCCCCACCCTGGGGACGATGAGCCAAGTCAGGAGTAGCTCTGGAAACCTATCTGGGTGATAGTAGTGCGTCCTGGCATCTTGAGAAGTGAATACGTCTGAAAAAGCTTAATTGTAAGGTGAGCAGCCTACCTACACGGTAACAGTGGTCTGGCTCGTGTGTGAAGTAAGGCATTACTTCACACTGTCAGTGTGAGAGACACATAGTGTGGGCCTATGAGGTCCCTTCCGGTGACCCCAATTGCTGTGGACACTGGGAACTTTTCTACACAACCTTCCAGATGTACTGTTATCTTGTGCTTGGCCAGCCTGTCCAAAAGCAGTCATTTGGAAGTTGTGTTGGGGATGGCCAGTTTTTTTTTTTTCCGTCAAGGGCACAGCATGCCTCACGTAGCTGCTGGAGGCTGCTGTGATAAGGACAGCCGGGCTGAGTGGGACACGAGCTATTTTCGACCTGGAGACCAGTGACAGAGCTGTCTTCTGTCAGGTCAAACTCACCGGGACTTTCTTGTTTCTGTTGACAGCTGCGCCTGTATTTGGAATGGTCATGGGGTAGCTGCAAGATAGTGCTGGCATTCAAACACCTAGATAGGGTGGGGGCCGGGTATGCACTTCTGCGTGCTATCTTGGTCAGCAAGTTCCTATTAGGCCTTACCAAGAAAGAAGCCAAAAGTGACCTCAGGGAGAGTGGGCAGGAAAAGTCATCTCCTTTCTCAAAAGGTGGGAGAATGAAAAATAAAAGTTGAATTTGGGATAACCCTGCCCAGGGGGAGGAGAGATGGAGCTAATATAATCAACTTAAGGCTATTAAGGGCAAAGAGTAATTTTTGCATACCATATAAAAGATAAATTCAAACATATGCTGTGAACATTGCATTTCTACAATGCATTGACATCATTTGGAGTTTCAAGTACCGTAAGTCCCTGACCTATGAATAAGTTCCATTCTGGGAGAGTGTTTACAAGTTGGATTCGGTTGTAATTAGACAAAGTGAGTCTTATGCAGCCAACTGGGAATCTTGAACAGTACTCCTGGGAAAGTTCATACCTCAAGGGTTTGTAATTTAGGGACTTACTGTAGCGCAGGCTGATCGGACAGAAACTTTTAGGACACCCTTAGAATCCTCACAGGTACTTTTAGTAAGCCTGTAGATGGCTCTCCTAGCAACAGGTTTACATGCTGTCTGCACACCCAGCATGTTGCATTCCCATGAACTGCCGTGGGTTTTTGACAAGTTCTTTAATGTCAGGAGCACTGCCTTCCTCATCCGTGAAATGGAAGCAGGCTGCCTGCCTGCCTCATGGGCCTGCTGTGCGGGCCAAGACCCCAGGCCACCTGCTGTCACTGCGGCTCTTTAATGTTTTATAAAGCCAATGACCAAAATGAGGGCTCTTACGTGCTCACTCTCAGACCTTTCTTTCTTCTATTTGTTCATAGTCGCAAGAGGTTCTTCACCTTCTCTCGCAGCTTCCTTTGACATTCTGGTAGAAGCAGAGCTCCCCACTACCTCGTGCTCCTACTCCACTGCGTGTCTGCATACACATCCTTTAACACAGAGTGTCAAGGGCTGATTGTAATGTGCTTTTCCTTGGTGGAAATTACCGTTTCATCCCATAGCGGTAGGTTTCTGCATTAGGAAAGTTCTGACGAGGTGCATCTTTTTGGTTATTTGTTTTTACAGTGGAAGGCGCTGTCGAATTGTGCTCCTCCTCGAAGCTCAGCGCTGTCCCAGGTCAGCTGCCCTAATGCGAGTCTACAGACTCGCAAAGCCAAGGCTGTAAATTAAACAAAGGAAAAGCTGAGTCATGTGGTACTCACTGGAAAAGCAGTAAGGGCGTGAGAGGGCATAAATCAAAGGAAAGCGGCCCAGATTGTACCTTCCTTCCTGCCCTTAAAATGTCACAGCTAACCAGAAGTTTATCTTTTTAAGTGATGAACCCAATCAATGTGATTAAATCATCTGTGATATTTTATAGCTGAATGCTTAAGTCGGATGATATGACAAAATGCTTACATTGTATTTATGGTCATTGATGGCTTCACACATTATTAGAGGGAAGCGCAGTTACACCAAATTATATGGAGACATCTGATCCAGACATCAGTTCAGTAATTTCATGGGAAAAAATAAATGTAAATGGGCAAAAAATGTTTGGGTATTCACTGCAATGTGATGGTATTACGAGTTTCCTCAGTTAATTAGTAACACACATATTGCAGAACAAATCTTTGAAACAGAAATCTCATGCTTTTGAGTAACACTGGATAGAACTGGGAGTCCCTTGTTCTGTGACGTTGCATTGTGACCTTGGGCAGTTCACCTCGTCATTAGGGAGCTGTGGAATACAAGGAACAACGTGGCTTCCTATCTTCAATGAGGGAGGGACCGCTTCCCATGACATTTTGTGATCCTAAGTTAATTATATGATGGCCACATAAAAAGTGTTGGCACTTAGCGTACACATCAGAATCAATGCACATGATAAATGTGTGACTTACTGTTTACCTTCTAACCAGCTCCTCTGATTAAGAGGTAAAATATTCACAGAATGACAAATATGTCCCTCCTCATGCCTTCGTGGAAGCAAAAGAGGCTGATAACATAGAAGTACAGCATCAAATAGCAGTTGCTCGAGGTTGAAAAGGGAGAGTGAAGGGTAATAGAGAAAGGTTGGAGGATGTGTCCCAAAATGTAGGTTGTGAATCAGTTCCGATGTTCTGCAGCCCAGCAGAACCATGGCAGTTCATAGCAATTTACTATTTAATTAAAATAACTGAAGGAGCAATTTGAAGGTTCCCAAAACACAGGATTGTTAGAGTTTGAAGAGATGCAAGTGCCACTGCCCTGATTTGATCATTCCACCTATGTCCATGGATCAATTTTAATGGCGTATCCCATAAATAAGCACAACACTAATGTCCACAGGAAATTCTAAAAAGATAAATAGTTCAGCAGATTAAAGTGTCTGCAAGCAGGCACAGGGGCTGGGGGGTTTGATCCTTCCATGCCAGCTCTGTCCCCAGGGTGCTCTGAGAGGGCAATTGAGACTGGACGTGGTGGCCTGCATCTGTAATCCCAGTTCTTAGGAGGCTGTGAACAGGGGGATCACTAGGAGTCTGTTCTAGTAGTGAGACCCTGAACAGCCTGTAGACCCTTCCCTACAATACAAAAAAAATAAAAAGAATTTAAAAAAAGAGAAAGAAATACAACCACATCACCATCCTGGAAGCCCCTGGCAGGTGCTCTTTGCATCCTGAGTGCTACCCAACCCTGACAGTAGAAAGAGATGGAAAACTTGGAGGTGGGAGGTAAATTTTAGAAATTTTGAAGTCTAACAGATTAAAAATCAAAAATCTAATTTTTTTGGAATTTTGCTAATCCAGCCCATAATTGCTTCAAGTTTGAAATTGAAATAGCTCTGAAGACTGTAAGTCCTGCTTATTGATTATTTTGTTATTTTATTTTCTTTTATGTTTGGTTCAGGGATCAAGCTCAGGATATTATGCTTGTCAAGCAGGCTCTTATGCCGCTAAGATATCTCCTCGGCTCTGCTTGCTAATTCCTGAACAAAATTCTTTGACGACAAGATCTGACTTGGAAAGAAGTCTTCAGGCCTTTCCCTGGCTTGGCCCTGCCCTTTGTGCAGGTGGGCATGACAGTAGCACCTGTGTCTTGCTTGGGCTTGAAATAAGGAAGGTTCTGCATTCTAAAGCAAATCCATTCCCTCATAGTTTGACTGCAGGACTGTGAGTTCATACCACAAAATAATGCTGAGTCAATGCTTTGACATTTTTATTGCCCAGATTTATATGATCTTTATCTGAAAAGGAAATCAAGTGCAAACTTATTTAACTGCCTGGTGTATTATCATTTTTCTTCCAACCCTACTTAAAAAATAGTTTTGAAATAGTTTTAGATTGACTAAAAAGCTGCAAAGAATGTACAGAGAACTTTTATGTATTTTCACTTAGTTTCTCTTAATATTAATACCTTACCATGACCATAATAAATGACCAGGATAATTTGGCATCAACTATAGAGCCTATTTCCGATTTCTCCAGTTTTTCCATTGTGTGCTTTTTTCTGTTGCAGGATCCTATCTGGGATTTAGTCATATGACATTTAGTGATACTTTTTCCTAAATATCTCCAGTTGGTAATAGTTTCTCAAGCTTTCCTTTTTTGTAGTTTTTGATGAATATATAGAATAAGCCAGATATTTCATAGAATGTCTTTTAGACAATTTTGTCTGTATAGGGGCCACTAGATGGCTCAGTAGTCTATAGAGCTTGCTTAGGCAAACTTAGACAACTGCAGGGACTGCGGTTCAGTCCCTGGCACCACATGCTGTGCCAGCCCCACCCCCAGGGCAGACTGAGCCGGCCATAATATAAAAAATAAATAAATAACTTTGTCTGTATGTATTTTCCTTAATTTTTTAAAAAAATTAATCTTTTTATTTTGAAATAATTGCAGATTCCTATAGTTATAGAAGTAATATAGAGGAAGGAGCCGTGAGTATGTATATTTACCCAGCTTCTCCCAGCAGGCAGTTCTGGAGACCACAGGCCAGTATCTCATCCATGATATTGCCACGGACACAACCAAGACACAGAACATGGTGCCACTCTCTTGTAATCCCAGCACCTAGGAGGCTGAGCCAGGAGATCCCAAGTCTGAGGCCAGCTTGGAAACTTACTTAGACCCTGTCTCAAAACAGACAAAAAGAGGGACTGATGATGTGGTTTAGTGGCAGAGCTCTTGCTCAGCGTGCCTGAGGCCTGGGGGTTAATCCCCAGTAGTGCCAAAAAGTGTAAAAACTAAATAAAAGGACACTGAACTTTTCCAACATTAAAAAGTCTCCCATCCAAACCTACCCCTGAGCTCTCTGGGTCCAGCATATGTTGCCCGAGGAGCCAGGCTTGTGGTGTGGGGCACGTGGCAGGCAAGGGAGAAGCCATCAGCTCCCCTAGAGCTCAGCTTCAGAGGACAGACGCAGAGAGGTCCGTGGGGCCCATGGCGGAGCCACATCAGCTACTGAGGCTGCGAAGCAGAGACAGGCAGAGCAAGGACTCTGGGAAGAGATCCAGAGTTTTGCTTTTCTGGCTGACACAGGGCCAGCCTCCCCCGCAGCGCAGGAGGCAGGAACTTAGATCACTTGCCTGCTGTGGACAGGGAAATGTTGTGTCATCGCTGACTCCGGTCTGTGTGTAAGATGCGCAGCCATTGTGTGTCCTGCTTGTTGGAAACCTGTTTCAAACTCAGAAGAATTTGTTTGGAGTGAAATTATGTGTGTGTGTGTATATATGTGTGTGCAGGGTCTCACTATGCAGCTCTGACTTGTTTGCCTGGCTTCCAGGCCCACAAAGAGGGTCTCTTTTGACCGTGGGAGTATTTTGTGCATTCAGTGACAAATGCTGATTTTATTGTGTTCTTTTTTTTTTTTTTTTTTCTTGATACTTTTGATGTCAAAAATTTGTGACAAAAATTAAAGCAGCAGGGGCTAGGAAAGTCCCAACTGCAAATATTTGGATAGAGTTTTTTTTTTTTTTTAAGAATTTTATTTATTTTTCTTGTTTCAGAACTTTTGTTTGTTTGTTTGTTTATTTTATTTTTATGGCCAACTCAGCCTGCCCTGAGGGCAGGGCTGGTGCAGTATGTGGTACTGGGGAACAAACCTTGGTCCCTGCAGCCGCCTAAGCTTTCCTAAGCAGGCGCTTCAGACCACTGAGCCATCCTGCCAGGCCCCTGGATAGAGTTTTTGACAGGTTGTCAACTTGCACCTCTTGTAGAGAGAATTTTGTTGTGTGAGTGCTTCCAGAAAATGGGTATAAAGCAATACTTAAAGAGGGCCTTCTGGTCAATATGTTGAGTGACACTGGTTATTTTAAAATCCTGGAAATGAGGATTACAAATGACGAGCCACAGCCATTTTCAAATATTGTGGTATGATGCATTTGACATAACCATCTTCGTGTGTTCAGTTGAGGGGTAGTAAACGCTCATGATACTATGCTACAGCCACACTAGTTCCTGAACTTTTTGTTTCAGCAGACAGAACAGAAGTTCTGTACTTTCTCCAGTTCCTGCTAACCTCTAGTCTACTTTCTGTCTCTGAATCCTAGGGATCTCAAGCGACTGAACAGAAGATACTTGTTCTTTTTTTTTTTTTTTTTTAAATAAATTCTAGATAGAAGACCTTTGTCTGAATTCTTTTTCTTTACTGTTATTTTTTATTCATTTGAATGAGAAAACACTTAAATAGCAATGAAACAGTTTCAAAACAAGTTAGTAGGATGGTTACAATAATTAATACCATGCATATTGTTGTCTTTTTAAAAATTTTTATTTATTTATTTTTTTCTTGTTTCAGAACCTTTGTTTATTCACTCATTTTTATGGCCGGCTCAGCCCGCCCAGAAGGCAGGGCTGGTGCAGTATGTGGTGCCAGGAGTCGAACCACGGTCCCTGAAGCTGCCCAAGCTTTCCCAAGCAGGCGCTTTAGATCACTGAGCCATCCCGTCAGGCCCTATTGTTGTCTTTATAGTAGCTATTCAGAGGAAAAGATGTAGACCTGATATCTTTTTTTTTTTTTTTTTTTTTGTCTTTTTGAGACAGGGTCTCACTGTGCAGTTCAGGCTGGCCTTGAGCTCATTTTTGTAGCCCAGGCTGGTCTTGAACTTGCACCAATCCTCCTGCCTCAGCCTCCCGAGTGCTGGGATTACAGGCGTGTGCTACCACACCCAGCTAGACCTGATATCTTATCTAAACAATATTAGTACAAACTTCTATCCTCAATGAATTAAGAAAGTAGCTGTATATCTATCCTAACTCTCTTGTGTGTATATATATATTTTTTTTCTTTTTTAGGTTTCTAATACTAGGAGAAAATATCATGCCATGTCTTATATGTAGATTGTAAGTCAGTAATACGTTGTGAATCATAAAACAAAAAGTATAATTAAATAATATTCAGAAAATTAATTAAATATTAATTAAATAAATTTAATATTTCAAAACAATGTTCCAAAATTCAAATCAAATCATGAGTCCAACTTACAGGCAATAATGTTGTATATCACATGTATGAATCTCTAATCAATTCCGAGTATTTGCATAGTATTTGAATAGATTAATATATGCAAATATATCAACTAAGAAAATGTTTCCATGGTAGTAAAGAATTACTAAGCATAAAACATAAGTACTGGAATGGCAAATATATGACCAGAACTTCTAACATTTTGGGGATAGGATATCACACAAAGATCTAATGTCACAGACACAGTGTCCATGATGCTTACTGGTGGCCAGGTGTCACTCGTGGGACTGAGCTACTGCTATTTCCTTGTTACCCACCCTGTAGACCCAGACAGAATTATGACCCATAGGGTGCAGGAAAAGTCCATTTGTAGACTATGCTGATGGATATATTCTGCTGCTTGTACACAAAAGAATAGTTGACAGACTACTTTTGTTTACCTCTTTTTCTCCTGTGCTTAATTATTTGCCCTATTTTGTGGGTTCTTTCCATTCTCCTTCATGGAGTTGTGGTCATTTTGATCCTCCTCTAGAATATCTTTTAGTAAATTGTTCTTGGTTGGCTTTGTCATCATGAAATTCTTCAGTTTTTCTTTGTCCTGGAAGTATTTCACTTCTCCATTGAACTTGAAAGAGAGTTTTTCAGGGCATAGCAGTCTGGGCTGGAATTTGTTTTCTTACAAGACTTGAAGTACTTTGCTCCATGCCCTTCTTGACTCGATGATCTCTAAAGAGAAATCTGCCATGTTCTATTGGATTTTCCTTTAAATGTGATCTGTTTCTTTTCCCTAGTGGCTTTTAGTATACTGTTCCTGTGCTAAATTTCTGGGATCTTGTTTATTATATCTCTGGGTGTGTTTTTAACTGTGTTGATGTTATTTGGAGTTCTAGATGCTTTGGTTACCTGAAGGTCAGATTGTTTCCCCATATTTCGGAAGTTTTCTGCTATTACTTCTCTCCATAGTCTTTTTATATCATTTGTATTGGCTGCATCTTTCTCATTGATGCCTATTAGTCTTATGTTGTTCATCTTTGCATCATCTTGCAAATGTTGAATTTTTCCCTGCATCCGAGTTGCTATTAAGAGATCTTTTCTTACCTTTTCACAAGCTGCAGTAGTGTCTTTAAGGTCTGAAAGTATTTTTACTTTCATTGAAATGGTTTTGCCAGCTTGTGATTGAGGTTTTAATTTCCTGTATAGTACTTTGAATCTGCTTCATACATTCTATTACTTTCCTATATTGCTCATTCAAGGATTCCATCTTTTCCTATTCTCCTCTATTTTTTTAAATCAGTGTCTTCTTTAGAAGCACTTAACACTTCTTTTATTATAGGTATTGTTTCTTTTTTTACTTCAGAAATTATTTCTGATCTGATTTCCTCTATATCTTTTTGCAGTTGTTTATTTACTTCAGATGCTATTATTTCAGAGATTTCAGGGATTTACAATTTCTTCTATGCTTTTGTCTCTTGTATTTGTTCTGGGTAGGCTTGGGGCCTGAGAGCACATTTTGCTCCTTCTCTTTGTTATTTTGTGTAGTCTTGCCTTCTGACCTTTGGTATAGAGCTTTGGTAGTGTTCCTACCTTAGCACCAGATCTGGATCTACCAAGTTCAAAGTCATCCGGTGGATGTGGCTTGGGTCTGGCTGCTGAGCTCCACTTCTTCCTGCTGCAGCTCTTGGAGGTGAACCTGTTGTGCCACTCTGGCAAGATGTTGTGCTCCTGGATCAGTTGGGTGGGTCTTGTCTCTAGTCTCTCTGCAGGGAGTTCTGTGCCATTTTTTCCAGACTGGGCCTATCTGATGGATGAAATTCCACTAACATGCTGGGCTTTGTTGTTTGGGTCAAATGAGTTTCTAGTGGGCCCAGGGCAGGCTCACTCATGCACCAGGCCTGGTTGCTGGGTTGAATGAATTTCCAGTGGGTCCCGGGTGGCTAACTTACAAGCTAGGCTGATACTTGTTCTTCTGTGTCTGGCTTATTCCTTAGTATATTCTTTTCACAATTTGTTCACATTGTAACACGTATAGGAATTTCATTCCTTTTTTACAGCTGAATAATATTCTACTGTGTGTGCACTATAAGTATATGCCACATTTTAATTGGTAGGTTTCTGTTTGTATGCATTTTTTGTCCTTGTGAAAAATTCTCAGACACATATCTGAGTCTCCACTAGACTTAAAAGAATCAAGCTATATAATTTTAGGAGTGGAATTACATGAGCATATTTATTATGAACCGAATATGTATACCCTCATGAAATTTATATGCTGAACCTCGAGCCCCCAGCATGATGACATTAGGTAGATGGGATAAATGAGAACTAATTAAATCATGAAAGCAGGATCTTCATGAAGGGGCCACTTCCCTTTGAGAAGAGGCAAGACAGCTTGCTCCTGCTGCCTAACTCTGCCATTTGAGTACAAGGAGATGCCTGTCTGTTGGCCAGAAAAAGTGTCTTCACCAGATCTGTCAGGCCTTCATATTGGACTTTCCGGCCTGCAGAACTCTGAGACATAAAGGAGTGTGTGTACGTCACCGAGGGCATGGTCATTTGTCACAGCAGCCAAAATTGATTAGGTCATAATGATAACTCTGTGTTTTGCTTTTTGAGGAACTGTCACACTGTCTTCAACAGTTTATATGCTCACCAGCAATTCAAGCACTGACCAATCTCTCCACATCCTCAATAAGTATTTATTTTATTAGGACCACTGTTGTGAGTGTGAAGTCTTAGCTGACTATGGTTTTGATTTGCATTTCCCTGCTGACCTATGATGCTGAGCATCCTTTCATCTGCTTATTGGCCATGTGAATCTCTTCTTTGGAGAAATGTCTATTGAAGCCCTTTACCTACTTCTGGATTGGATTTTCAATTGTTGAGTTATAACATTTCTTTATCTAGTTTAGATTTTAGTCCACCATTAGATATATGATTCACATATATTTGAGCCTACTCTGTGGTTAGTTTTTCCTTAGGTTGATGGTGTCCTTTGATTAAAAGCAAAATCTTTTTAACTTTGATGATGCCCAGTTTTTCCCTTGTTACTTATGTTTTAGGGTCATATATAAGAAATCTCTGCTGAGTCTCTGCTAATGATGTTCTAAAACTTCCTCTGTGTTTCTCCTAAAAATACAGTTTTAGTTCTTAAGTTTAGGTCTTTGAAATACTTTTTGCTCATTTATTTATTATTCTGTGTAGCAATGGTCCAACTTTATTCTTTTGCAGCTGGTTATCCAGTTTTTCCAGCACCTGTTGTTTAAAAGACTGTCTGTTTTTTACTGAATGGTCTTAGTATTTTTATTAAAAAGTAATTGACCACAATAAGAATGTTCTCTGATTCTCTAGTTTATTCCATTTATTTGCCTGTTTGTCCTATACCTGCACAACGCTGTTTTGATGACTGTGAGTTTCTGGTTAGTCTAAGAAACAGTCAATGTGAGTTTTCCAAATTTGTTCTTCTGAAAGATTATTTTGGATATTTGGAGTTTGTCCTTTTAGGTTCTATATGAATTTTAGGATAGATTTTTCTATATTTGCAAAACATGTGTTTGGGGTTTATAGTTTATAGTAAGTCTTCCTTTTTTTTTTTTTTTTTTTTTTTTTAGGGTAAGGTCTATGGGGTGTTCAGGGTCTCACTGCTAGATCAGACTCATAGTGATTTGCCTGTTTACAGTCTCCTGAGAGCAGGGATTACAGGTGTGCACCACCATGCCCCGTATCAATTGCAGTCTCAGCATACCCCAGTCGTGGGGCCCACGTGGTAGGCCCCGGGGATCAAACCTCCAGCCCCTGTGCTTACTTTCAGGTACCTTAATCCACTGAGCCATTTGGCTGGCCCCTAATTCTTGAACATTTTCCCACTTGTTTTATCTTCTTTAATTTCTTCTAGTAATGCTTTATAGTTTCATTGTATGAGTGTTTCATTTCCTTGATTACATTTATCCCCATTTAGTTTATTCTTTCTGATGTTATTATAAATGGGATTGTTTTTATAATAACCTTTCTGTATTATTCATTGCTAGTGTGCTTAAATGCATGGGACTTTATGTATTGGTTTTGTATCCTGCATCCTGGCTATGTGCTTTTTCACTCTTACCACGATATGTGTGTATACATGTATAGGTGCCTTCTTTGCAAAATTACATTGTTCCCCTTTTCTTCCCTAATTTCTCAACTAGAATCTGTTTGATTTAGTTGAGCACTCTAGTTGTAGCACTAGGTTGAATAGAAATGGAGGAAGCAGGCATCCTTGCATTTTCCAACTTTATTTTATTTATTTAGGGGTTATTTATTTATTTATCTATTATTTTTTAAAGACAGAGTCTTGCTATGCAGTTCAGGCTGGTCTTGAGCTCACTTTTGTAGCCCAGGTTGGTCTCAAACTCACACTGATCCTCCTGCCTCAGCCTCCCAAGTCGGGGGATTACAGGCATGTGCCACCATGCCCGGCTGCATTTTCCGACTTTAGGATAAAAAATTTTCACCTTTTGATGATGAAAATATGTAATATAACCATTGTTAAATTTAAACAATAAGAAAAATGAAAAAAATTTTTCACCTTTTATCACTAAGTATGGTTTCAGTTGTGGTTTTTTTCACGTGAAGCTTTTATGTTGGGAAATTATCTTCTGGAATATAGAAGATACATTTTGATCATAAAATGATGCTGAATCTTATCTAACATATTTTCATTATGATCATGTGGTTTTTTTCCCTTCTTTATGTGTGGATTTTTGTTGAACTGCAGACTGTGAGGAAGCAGTAGGTAAATTTAGGTGGGACTCTGGGAATCTTCTAGAATTGTGTGTGAAAGCTGATACTCTCTCCAGGCAAGGGAATATAGCAGAATGGTAATCAAACTACTCTGATGCAAGAGGGGATGGGATTTAATTTAATAATGCAGGGAAAGACAGGTGAGCAGGAGTTGGAGCTTGAATTCTGATTAGCTCTGCTTGCAGTGAAGTGAAGATGATGGTTTGGATTAAACATAATTTCCAAATATCACTGAGCTGTATTTTACCACAATAAGATATTCTGTTACGTTAACCTGTTCCTCAGCGTTGCCTTTTAATCAGATTCCACAAGGAGCCAAGACACTTAATTAGAGAGTTCTAGCCCATTTGAAATATGTCCTATTCAAATTTGGGAAGGATGGGAGGGAGCAGAGCCAGTGGCCTCCTCCAGCGAGTGGAAAGGCGTCCTAGCAGAGGGTGGTGTCTGAGGCCCAGAGGTGGCACCTCTGTCTCCTCAGTTACATTTCCATTGAGAAGTGGCTGCTGAATTTTCCAGGTGGTGCTACTTAAAAGGGTTCTGAACCGCTTCCACACAGGCTAGGATTTCAGCAGGATGCAGCACCAGCGAGATGTCCTCCAAAGTGCCCAAGTCCCTCAGTTTTCCAGCCCCTGCTGAGTAGTTGCCCCAGGTCCCCTGTGGTTTAACTGGGATGCTTTATTCCCCTGCCGATGGGAAGCCCAGGATCGGAAACTTAACACGAAATAAATAATTAACTCTCGGCATCCACAGGTGCAGAGGGTATAAATAATCCAACTGCACGCTGTCTGGGCATTCCATATCATGGACCATTTAGATTTAATGCCCGGGCACTCACTTGTAACTGAATACGTCAGAAGATGCCTCCTGCCGGGGCAGGAGAAGGGTGCTATTTCAGAGCCGTGTGCTCTCTGTCTGCTGGAAAGCTGCCTCGGCCTTTGACGCTGTTGGGGACCCTTGGCTGCGTTGGTCGCTGCTGGGAAAGTTCCTCTGCCCCTGTCCAAACTCTGAGGAAAAAAAGGGATAATGGATCCCTCTTCTGGTTGAGTGAAGGGGTCACCACTGAAGGCAGTTGTCTCGCTGCAGGCATTTATTTGGGGAAGCAGATGAGTTGGTCGATGGGAGTGGACTTTAAAAACTTTATTTTCAGTGTCATGAGTTTGAACCTGAGACTATGTGAGCATTGAAGGTGGGTGTCATTTTCTGCCTCAGCAGCAGATCTTGGGAAGGGCACTCAGAGTCGCAATGCATTTTCTAGTGATCAGAGGTGAAGGCGCTGCTCCTAGCTCTAATCACATCTGCATTCTTCCCGAGGTGCTGCACGTGCACACATGCGCTAGAAGCCCACCAAAGACAACGGGGAAAGGATACCAGTCCCTTTCCGTGCTCCTACTTCCCAACAGAGGTCATGCTTGGTTCGGTAACAGGTCGGGGACAGCATCCCCAGGAAACTAGTTAGGAATGTGCCTTCACAGGCCCTGTGGCAGACCTTGTCACCGAGTCTGTAGGTGGGACCAAGAAGCAGTTTTTGACAAACTTCAGGATTCTGGCGCCAGCTGGAGTGAGGACCCTGCTGGCCTAGAGTTTCCTCTGAGTTGGCCTGAGAATCACACACACGCGCACACACACACACACACACACACACACACACACACACATTTATTTTCTCTCTATAGCTCTGAACCTGTGCAGCTGGTGGCAGGGATGCCCAGTTTCCCGTCCTCACCCTGGCCTTCCCCTCTCAGGTTGTCGCCCAGGGCTCCATGCGCCCTCTGGCTTTTCCCCTCCAGATCTCACATTTTTAGATCCTATGGTCAATCATTCCAGGAAAATAGAGATGGGCTGGGAGTGGGGATCATCCTGCTATCCACTGACTGCCAGAGGAGGCTGAGCCGTCATCAGGCAGGACTTGTGCTACCTGCCCTGTGGGCAGGGCCTGGGCTGCAGTGCCCAGAGCATTGCCCCATCTGCAGGATGTTGGCAGCTCTAATGGAGGCAGAGGGCTGCACCTGGGAGCAACTAGCTGGGCCAGGTGGGGGCTGGATAGGAGGGACCCCTGGAGGAGATGCTCTCCTGGGGCGGAGGGTGGGAATAAGGCCACGGGAGGGCCACAAAAGGGAATTTGAGCACAGTTCAAGCTGAAGAAGCAGCACAGCTTGAAGCACTCTGCACATTTACCTATATTTCAGCCTTTAAAATTGATATAACCTTGAGAGGGCATGGTATACGACTTTTCCTTAAATTCCTGGCTCCACAGGTTAAGTGTGTCCTCAAACACAAAGGCACAGCCTCCGCAGCCTCCAGGGCTTCCTGGTACCATTTGCAGTCTATAACCTTATGTCCCCAAAAGTAACCTACAGCCCCGCTTTGACCCCCCACAGATCAACTTTGTTGGAGACTTACTTTTAAGGTGTTTAGCATAGAGTCTACAGGATATTGCTACATAGTTCGGACTTGTAGTGATCTGCCGGTTTTCAGCCTCCCAATCACTGGGATTACAGGCGTGTGCCACTATGCCCAGTCTTAATCGCTGTCTCAGCAGGCCCCAGGGCAGGGGCGGGGCTGGCACTGCACGCACTGCACAGCATGGCACAGCAAGGCATGCTGGGGATCGAACCCTGGTCACTAGGCCTGCCTATGCAGGCCCTTTATTCCTCTGAGCTATCTGGTTGTCCCCTCTTGGAGACTTTAAGACTACAAACTCCTTAAAGAAATATTTGTCCTGTTGAGCCAAAGATTGTGGACAGGCTGAATATGATTTTGGACTATGTGTCTGTGCAATATCGCTTAAAATTAAAAAATACATATTTTCAATATATATATATATATATATATATACATATATGTATATTTTTTATTGAACTATACCCCCAGCTCTCTACTTTATAAAACCCTAATTGAGTGAATATAAATTGGTGGGTTGTGTGGCCATGGAAGGATCTGGAAGCCCTGGCTCATGCCCCCTCGCCGTGGCACTGCACAGCGGCTAGGTAGGGACTGACCCTGGCTCTTTGCAGCCTTGCTGCTCGCCACTGTGCAACAGCTCTGCCATCTGCGTGGCCCACGTGGGCACACGGGGGCGCAAACACTGCCCTTGGGTATTGCTTCAGTCCTGCTCTGGAGTCCCAGCAGGGCTGCATGCACTGAATAACTTTCTTCTTCCACCAGCAGAATTTACTGAAGGCTGACCACGAGCCGGGCACGTGCTGAGTGGCGGCTGCACAGGTGTTCGCAGGTGGAAGGCAGGCATGTGGCTTATGCCTGAGCTTCCATGCAGGTGGCCGGGAGGTGGCGTAAGCCTGTCTCTGGGAGCTGATTCTCACTGCCCCTTTGGGCTCGCCATGCTGGCTTCTCCTGGCCCCTGAGCCCACCTTGCCCCTTTATAATCATCACACTCCTGCTGTCGCCAGCCCCTTCTGCTGGCTCGTCTGCCTTTTGTCCCTCCCTCAAGCCTCAGCTGAGCAGCCCTCCCGGGGCTGTCCCGGTCTCTGAGCACATGTTCCCGTTGTGCACACAGCTCCAAGGCATCTTTCCTCTTACCTGAAAGGAAAAAGTCTTATTTCTTACACTAGCTATCACGCATTTTATGGTCAGAGGTTTAACCGTGTGCTTCCTGACATTGCTCCACTATATCCTGTGCAGTTTTGAGCTCACACGGGCTCCTACTAAATGCAACCAATGAGCCGGAAATGCTGTGGAGACCCTGAAGAAAAGGCTGTGGGCAGACCCGAGAAGAGAGAGGTGGACCAAGCACCAACTCTCTCCCGGGAGGGCCCTGTGGTAGGAACCTGGTGTTAAAGCCTGCCTGTCCTTGATTGAGAGCTGTTATCTTTGGGGCAGCATTGACACCCTGTGCAGAGGGTGCTGACACTCCAGCCGCCAGGCCACTGGCATTCCAGACAGTGTCATGTGAGGTGGCATTTGAGGTTCTCCTCTTACAGCCTGGTAGAGTGTCCCTTAGGATGGCAGGAGAATTTCACGGAAGACGTCTTGGAGCTGGAAATGGAGGGTGTCACGTTGATGGCTGTTGCCCCGGCCTTGTGCTGGGGTCTCTAGCAGAGACCCCCACTCTGCCCTGCTTTAGCTCCTGATGCAGTGATTCTCGTGACTGAAGGCAACCTGAAAGCCTCCTCAGAAAATGCCCGGGCTTTTGGCTGAGGATGGTGACCTTTCCTTAGTAGACTCCTGTTGCCAGCCTGGCCAGCCAGACCACTGCAGTGGAGGCAGGAGGGGGCATCAGCACCTTTTACTTAAGGCCACTTGGCAGAGAGCCATCTCATTTGGGACAGTTCTGTTATATGTCACTGGCTGTGCAGGGTTCCAAGAACTAGTTGGCCTCCTGACGGGGAACATGATAGAATGTCAGGATCTAAGCTCATCGTCAAATATGCTTGGCATAGCCAAGTCATGTGCGGCCAACACAAGAAGCCACCGGTCACTCACACGTCGGTGCCATGTGGCGAGGGGCTCTCCAACCTTGCAGAGCTCTGTGACGATGGAGGTGGCTCCTCACCCAGAATACAGAGTCTGAAAAACACGAGGGCACCCCTTAGAAAACTGTTCCTAAGGGGCGCCAACATCTCGTCCATCTTTTCCCAGTCTCCCCTGTACCATGACTCCTTCCCCACTTTTGTGTCTTTGTGTTTGTCTGTTGTACTTTGGCTCCAACTCCAGATCTGCGCGTGACCAGTTGGCTGGGTCTGCAGTGCTTGCTACATTGCTTTGCGTGAGGGCCTTGGATTTAGCTAACAGGATAAGAGGAACTAAGGGTTTCACCCAAGCTTCAGCCTTGGGCCTGTTACAGAGTGTGACACTGGCCACTGCTGAGCAGTCACTGTGGTGGAGCTATACTTATGCAGCGATGTTTGGCTGTCCACAGAAAATCCAGCCAACATTTGCTTAAGTTAGAGGGGCATTATTAGCTACTTAGCAAGAAGTCTTGGGGCACAGCAATGGCCCAAATTGGGTCTGGTGGCTCAATAGGGACTTAGGGACCCAGGGTCTCTGTAGGCTTCCCCTTGCCACATTCTGTGGCATTGTCTTTGTTCCCCTGGCTTGTGGCCTCCTCTTTAGACCGTGGCACAGCCAGGATCAGCTCCTCCCATGACAGGGACCAAAGTAGGAGGTGATGAGCAGGTGGGAGGAGGCATGGGCGCAGAAACCCTCACCCTCTGGAGAGGCCACAAGCCGACCCCTGTTGTAAAGGACGCCTTTGCCATGTGGGAACTGACACGCAGACCTAAGTCATTTGGGGTTGTGACAGAGTGACCTGAGCCTCCATTTCCTTGTGACCTATCTCAATGGCACCCCAATGATTTTTTCTCAAAATCACAAACTACAGAACTTTGTTTCCCCTGCATGTCTTCCAATTTGGAGTTCATAGTTGGGCTTCACTCCCGTCAGCTGTTGCGCCAAGGTTCAAATGAGAATCTCCAAGAGCATGCGCCGTAGACACTGAGGAAACGTGGTTCTTACTCTTGAAAGCCATTCCTGTTCTCCGTGTGGTGCACCGTATCAGCCTGGATGATGTGGGATGCACTGTACTTATCCAGCAGCAACTGTGTGAGTGAGCACTCCCACTAATGGTGTCACGTTACAGTCACCTTTGGGCTGGGGGCCTTTCTTTTGACAAGTTGGGGTCTCGCCTCTTTTGCCCTGATTTGGGATTTGTCTGCTGTGATAACTTGGGTGTGTGTGCATGTAGGTGTGCACACAGAAGCTTCTACACAGATTCCCTAGCTCCACGCCATTCTACTGCGAGAGGCAGACAGCAATTGCATGATAGCTGTCTTGTTGATGGATGTCCCCATGTCCCTCTTAGAGGCTGTGACATTCCTCCCCTTCCCTTCTGATAATCTCAAAATCTTCTGAGCCAGTTTGCCTTGCTGTACGCCTGCCCCGGGATGCCACATAGATTGTGCACCCCAATGCCCATTTCTAAGAGCCTCTGGCTTGAAGCTCACAAGGCAGAGAGCTGAAGCGGGTCAGCGGCTGGAAGACACGCCCGCTGTGAGAGTGCAGGCCTGCAGAGCCAGGGCATTTTCGCGGTCTTGTTTTGGCCAGCCCAGCTTTCCTCTTTTGCCCATTCCAGCTGCACTGTCTTTTCAGGTCCCCTGCTCATTTCCTTTCCAGTGTGCCCCCAGATGTGCCCAATATTTCTACTTTCCAAGTTCTGCTGGCAAAAGCAGCCAGTTGCTATCCAGTGTGTGAAGCCTTTGTCCTCTTGTGCAACAGGAGGTTTCGCACTGGAATCCTGCAATTCTGTTTTCTTCCTTTAAAGTGGAGAACTGGAGTTTCTGTTTGGAAGGCCATTCTTTCAGCTGGATTTGGGGGGCCTTCTAGAGGAGCTGCTCAGGATTTAGAGTCTTATCCTCCTGTCTATCCGAAAGAGCAAAATGCAGACATCTCAAAAGGAAGCGTGCTAGGTCCAGACACTGGGGTCAGATTCAAGCATGCTCTTGCTCTCTGTGTGCCCTTTGGATAGTTATTTAACCTCTGTGTTTCTTATTTCCTTCATCTGTAAAATGGGAATAAAAATAGTACATGACAAATATGGGTGTTAGGACAAGGGACATTTAAGTACTTAAAATAGTACCTGGCAGTTAGTGAGCACCAACAACGAGATTTCTTTGTTAGCTCAATAGAATAAGCGCTTGCCTGGCAAGCACAGGGCTTTGAGTTCAATCTCCAGTATCGCGGAAAAAAAAAAAAAAAAAAAAAAAAAGGTAACTGTGGACTCAGTTGCTAGAAATAATCTAAAGAATTGTCAGATAATTGTATCTCTTTTACCCAATCTGTTTTCTGTAGTGGTAGCATTTTGCGAAACAATCAAAGATTATCACAACCACAATGTTAATATTGATGTGATTTACCTCCCATCCTCAGATGTCCTGGGATGTGCGTTTGTCTTTAGTCCTGCAGGATTTTGTTCCCTGTGTGCATTTGTGTTTCCACGACTCTGTTTGGAAGGCCATTTGGGGGGCCTTCTAGAGGAGCTGCTCAGGATTTAGAGTCTTATCCTCCTGTCTATCCGAGAGAGCAAAATGCAGACATCTCAGAAGGAAGCACGCTAGGTCCAGACACTGGGTCAGAGTCAAGAAAGTGAATAGGACCCCTGGTACTGTCACCCCCCTCTATCCCTCCCCTGAAACTGGCAACGACTAATCTGTTCTCCGTTTCTAAAATTTTATCTTTTTAAAAAATGCCATAAAAAAAAAATGCCATAAATAGTCATCCGGGCTGTGAGCTTTTGGTCATGACCCTGCTCACTCCTCTCATTTCCTGCTGACTTAATTATCGTGCTGTGGAGCACATCGGTGGCCACTGCCTCTGCTTTTTCAGCGTGGTCTCATGATCATTTATCTATGGAAAAACATCTGGATGCTTTCCAGCTGGGGGCTCTTAGGAATACAGCTGCTATGAACATTTCTGTACAAGTTTTGGTGAGAATAGAAGTTTTTATCTCTTCGGGATAAATGCTCAGGAGTATAACTGCTGGGTCCTGCATTAAATACATGTTTAGGTTTGCTATTTTAATAAGTATAAAAATAATTTGTTATTTAAATGTGCACTTTCCTGCTATAAATGTGCATTTCGTTCTTTGATCTGCACTGAGCATAGTAGCATTATATTTTGTTGGATAAAATAGACCACTGACTCCTCCAAATGTCCAGGCCTCTGGAAGAGTCAAAGGAGAAGAGGAAATTCTGATGGTTAGTGATGGATTTTGGCTGCAGAAAATACCCAGCTTTGGGTCTGAATGCTGAATGGCTAAACGTAAGAGCAACTGAGTCCTGTGTGGTTGTGCCGTAGAAGGCTTTGCCAAGACACAGAGCCAGCTGGGTGGTAGAGGAAGTTTGCAGAGAAGCAGGAAGCTTGGGAAAGGGTTGCCAGTGTTGGGGCCACCATTCCATGAGACTGAGAATTGAAAAACTTAGAGATACTTGAGTTCGAAAACTGGTACCAGCTTTTTGTAAGGCCCACACTTGTGTTTTTTAGTCAAAGAGAGGGCTCCTTGGAAAGCCACAGATTCTTCTGGAAGGCCATCTCCAACTTACAAGAAGAAACATGGGTATGACATAGCTAGAACATGGGAGAATGGCAGGTCCTTCACCTCTGTGGACATAACACTGAAGCTGAGCCGTGTCACATCTTGGGAGCACATCAGGTCAGTTTAATAAGGTGCAACTGAAGCTCACCATTGACACCAGATCATTCTTCCTGTCTTTTGTAGGACAAAATTAGCTTCAATAAAAATTGCAAATCATGTAACCACTGTCATTATTTTCTCTAGGTTGTGCACAATGAATAGTTTAAAAAGAATGCATTTGTGTTTTGAAGTCACCCGAATCCAATAAACTGTTTCACGACCCAATTAAAACTTGTGTGAAGTAAGCAAATTTATTCCAGCTTAGATTTTGCTGGCTCACCATATTAAATTTTAAACAAATAAAAGCTGTAGGAGGTCACATAAAATTCCCTTTTCTGTATGTTTACAGTCACTGCCATCACTGTTTTGAATCTGCTTAAGCCCAAGAATCTGTAGCATTGCAGGATTGGACACACCAGCTGTGCCTGATGGAGAACTGAAAGGTTCTGCACTGTCCCTGGTTCACTGTGAAATCAGTGTGTGGTGTGGGTCTGAGTTTGCAAGTGAACCTGAAAACTGAGAAATCTCCAAATAACTTCATGTAAATACTATGCTAATTTAAAAAGTGATAGAAAAAAATGGAGCGACTGAAGCTTAGTTGTCCATTTGGTTGGCTTGGGAGCTAGCCTGGGGGCTAGTAAAGCAGGCTTCTGAATATGTCTGGGTGGGTCATGGAGGCATCGCTTTGGGACCCATGTGGACCCTGGCTCCTTCTCTTCTGGCGCTGCCCCTTTGCTCTGCTTCTGGCCCTCAGGAGGCGAGCAGGTTTCTTCTGGGCAGTCACCAGTCCCATCTGCTATAGTGCTTCTGGCTTGGGACCAGCCAACCATGAACCAAGCAAACCTCTCATTCTTAAGTTGTTGGAGTTGGGTGGTGTGTCTTAAGGATGGCAAAGCTGATACACGTAGCAACTTACAATTTCGCGTATGTGACAGAAGGGTCACAGTACCTGCAATACTGTTTAGAACCTGAACCACAAGGCATTTGCTTTAGTGAAGAGCTATTGGTGCACCAGAATTAAAACGCAGATACCTTTCAGTGCCTTTACTACCATTTTAAAATTTCCTGGAGATGGTCCGCTGCCTGAGGGCCTGCACGGTAAGGCCCACCTTGAGTGTCACCACTAATGTGGCACAGAGAGAGGGACTTGGGGAGTTTGGTTGGCCTGAACTTGAAATCTTCCCCTTCTGGTTTGTAGCTGCTGCTTTGGGCCAGTTATCTTTGTAGCTGTGTTCAGCCTCCTTATTTGTAAAATGGGTTTGTGGGGCTAATAATGTGATTCCCATGAGCTGCCTGGAGCAGACTGCAGCTCAGGTTTCCTAAGAAGTGTGAATGGTCCTGCTCTGTGTCTGGTACGGGCAGTGGTCGTGTGTCCAGGGGGAGGGCGCTCAGGCTGGCAGTCTGTGCCACTTCTCTGTGGCCCTCTTTTTGACTTCCCCGGGAACATATGGAAGCAGCCTATGGTGAATGGCTGGCTGAACCTCAAGGGCAGCTTGAAGCACCTCCTGGGGCGTGGAAATGTGCCGATCAGAGTGTAGGTTTTGCAGAAGAATATAGGCTTCACTTTGGAGGGGAGAGCTGATCTGGTTTCTCCTGGGCTGAAAGATGTGGCATTTCGGGGCAGGTTGCTGAGCTGTCTGGTAGAGGTGCAAACCCCAGAAATGCACATGGTTTCTTGGCTGGGGAGAGCAAGAAGTTGCAGCTGTCAGTCCTCATTGAAGGGGCTTGGTGGGGACCGAGGCCCTGTGTAAGCCTCTCACCTCTCTTTCCCTTTCCTGGCCCTGCCTTCTCCTCCTACTGACAATGGCCAAGGAATGTGGCCTAGGCCTTGTGGTCGCTTTTGTGAGCCTTTTATAGCAGCAGAGAAGGAATTCTTGGTATTCTGATCATGTCTAAAAGACCAGGTTATTCTTACACATGACCCAGCGCATGTTAAACAGGAAGTACACCGAAACGACCCAGGGTGCCTCTGTGATGCCTGCCTCCCATGACAATTTCGTGTTATAAGGCGACTAAAAGGAATTCTTAGTTTTATGCAATTTGATCTGCTAAGTAGTGAGGTTTTCTCTTCCCTTTTAAAAAGAAGTCTATTTAGTGATGACTTATTGGGTATAATTGGAAGGAAGCACTTCATTTACATTAAAAAATAAAAGCATATTATAAATCTATTATGGAGGGGCCCGGCGGGATGGCTTAGTGGTCTAAAGTGCCTGCTTGGGAAAGCTTGGGCAGCTTCAGGGACCGCGGTTCGATCCCTGGCACTGCATGCTGCGCCAGCCCTGCCTTCGGGGCGGGCTGAGCCGGCCGTAAAAATGAGTGAATAAACAAATAAAGGCTCTGAAACAAGAAAATAAATAAATAAATACATAAATAAATAAATAAAAGAAAAAAAATTTAAAAATTCTATTATGGAAAAAGACCTTACATTGTAAATGATCTCAGATATAGACTGTGGGGCATAACGTGGAGCTTAAGAGTTTTATTTTTGCTAACTTGATCTTCTAAGGTGCGTTGTAGTTTTACATTATTAGCTGCATGGCTAGCTCATTTCACCTGGGAGATCATTATTATACGTAGAACTTACTAAGGTCAAGCTGAGACAGTTTCTATTTTATTTATTTATTTTGAATTGGCTTTGTTTTTAAGGCAAGGTCTTGCTGCGTAGTTTAGGCTGGTGTTGAATTCAAAGGAACCCTTCTGCCTCAGCCTCCAGAGGGCTGGCTGACAGTACAGGCACTGCCGTGTTCACCTCTGAAACACTGTTTTAAAATGTTGATCTTGGATAGTGATCTTATGGCCAGCCTGACAACTTACTCCTTAGAAAGAGTTAAATATTGTTAGAAAGCAGAACAAGCGACTTTACAGGCAAACATTAAAACTTGAGGCCTCAAAAAATATAAGGAAATACTTGGTGCTCCTAAGTTAGGCCATGGTGCCCAGCAGGGCCTGCGTTGCTCGAGTGCAACATTTTTGATGCTCTGAAGCCCATACTTCGTTTTTGCAGTGGACCAGAGCACGACGACAGTCCTAGCTGGTCCTGTGTGTCAGCGGCCTGGCAATGGGCTTCGACTCGTTTTCCACTTTTGAATTTTCATTCTGATCCTAACTAACACAACTTTATAAATACCTTTCTTCACTAAATTTTCAGAACCAGGATAAAAAAAGTTTTACCTACACCCATCTGTACTATTTCAAGTTCTTAAATTTTAGGTGAGCAGTTTTCAAACGCTTGAATTTGTTTATATGCACTATAAACTGGAAATCCCAGTTCCATGAAAATGGTAGGTTACATGTATTTATCTATCTATCTATCTATCTATCTATCTATCTATCTATCTATCTATCTATTGTCTTTTTTGAGACAGGGTCTCGCTATGCAGTTTAGGCTGGCCTTGAGCTCATTGTTGTAGCCCAGGCTGGTCTCAAACTCGCACCAATCTCCTGCCTCAGCCTCCCGAGTGCTGGGATTATAGGCTTGTGCCACCACGTCCGGCTGGTTACATGTATTTAAAAAATTTATCAGATAAAAACTCTTGTTTACAATGGTGATTGCTGGGGGTTGGGATTGCAAAGGATTTGTACTTCCTAAATGTTATAGTTTGGAGTTCAGGTCTTCACAATAGTGACAGCTACTCATATTCAGAGGGCGAAAGAAGCAATAAAGATTCAAAAACGGGATTCTGCTTATTTAATTTCAATTCCGGAAGGCAGTATTGGGAGTGGGGAGCAGTTCCTGAAGGCAGCTACAGCAAAGTTAGTGGAGTGCAGGAAGGTGGGTGGGGGTGTCTGAGGGTGGGTGAGGCTATTTTCAGCAGAAGCCTCAGGGGTGTTTCTAAACTTGGGGATAACCGAGGCCCAGCGTCCACTTTTCATGAGGCGCTGATGGAATTTCATTTCATCTGAAGTCCTCGGCTCTCAAGAGCTGTTCTTGTTTCTCCTCCCTCTCCCTCGACTCCGTGCTCTGCTCCCTGCTCCCCAGCGGGTGAGCTACTGCTGCTGTCCACCCACACCACCGGCCACCTTTGAACCAGGACAGGGCTGCCCTGAAGGCTTCTGTGCCCTTAGCGGTCCAGCGGGAGATAAACAGCTCAGGACTCTAAACCCTTGTTGACATCTCATCCCGCTGGACGATGCGGCCCTGCTAATGCCCTCCTGCTGCTTGTGAAATGACCGGGACTTAAGTGCTGAGACGGGAGGCAGGGACCAGGGTATGAGCCAGGCATCCTGGTGCTGGATGCGTGCCTGGGGCTGGGCAATCCTGTGGGCTGTGGGCAGTGCAGGTGCGGGCGTCCGTGGGTCTGGGTGAGGGAAAGCTGCGCTAGTGGTCGTCTCTGGTTTTTCTGTTTGTAGGCAGAATTTGGCTGGATGCTGGGCAAATTGAACCATGATTTTAAAGAGGAATTATGATGTCAAAAATGAAAAGACTGGACCTAGAGCCAACCCCAAACCCCTTTGTTTAAGAGAATTTTTTTTTTTTTTTTTTTTTTTTTTTCCTGTAGGGCTGGTAATGGAATCCAGGGTGTCTCATGTGCTAGGCATGCACTGTACCTACCAGTAGGTGACATCTCCAGCTTGAGAGGTCTCTGCTTTACTGTAGGGGCCACTTCCAGGGAGTAGGAGAGGGTGGGGATCCCCTGGGTTCCCACCCCACACCGCTGGACCTGCTTGGACCGTACCAGCAGTCGTATTTTAGGCTCCCATCTAGAGTTTCCTACAGAGAAAGAGTCCATTGCTTAAGTCTAAGCGTAACAATGATGGTATTGGGCCAGATTCGTGGTGCCTTTTGCTGGTTCTGTGTCCTGAGGAGTGAAAGCCTCAATCTCCAAAGGGGTCGTGACGGCTTTCCCTTGCACAGGAGGACATTCCTAACGCGACTGCGTGCCAGGTGCGCTGAACTGGATGAGTCCCGGGACTCTGGAAACATAGCTGAGGCAGAGGCTCCAAACTACAGCTGAATAAAACGCTTCTCTGGCGTGCAGCTCAGGCTTGGCACTCGCTTGTGTGCTGCACACGGTCAGTTGTCCCGCCCTTACACCGCCCTAGGAAGTCTAGATTTCCTATGGTACCTCCGGATCCAACTTTAGACAAGAGCTGAATGTCAGATGCCTTAGGCCTGCTGCGAGGGCCACCTTTCCACCTGCAGTTACGACCTCCCAGTAGAACCCTGCCCCACCTTTCCCTTCCTGGTCTCTGGGAGGGGACTGAGGAGGAGCCCAGGTACTTGCAGGTAGGTAAGCGTAGGCTACTGTGTCACCTGGAGTTGACTATGCACTTCTGCGGATCAGACGGCTCATTCTGTCTGCAGTTCCCTGCGAGCACATCTGTTCTGCTGTCCTATACCAGATCTCGGATTAGCTGCCAGCTGATCTTGGTCATTCTCATTTCACTCTTTATATTTTTTGACCATCTTTTCCTTTCTCTTTGAGTGCCTCAGTTTCCCCTCCAGCTACTACCTCTGGTAACATTTCTGTCCTTCAATCTCACTTCCTGTTGTACCTACCCCCTTGAGCTTTAGGGTTTTCAGTGGGAGAGTCACAGCAGGTAGGCTGCTGTGTTATAGTGGTGGCCATATGCACTTTCATGGAAGGGGCCCCGGCCACGGCCAGACCTGTGGGTCCCAGGCCTGCCTTGACCACAGGCCTGCTATGGCTTGCTAAACAGGTCACTGACACTGAGTGACGGGCACTAGAGGTCAGCTAGCATTAATGACTGCTGCTGGGTACGAGTGAAGTTCTCCGGACCTCTGTTACCTCTTTTTTTATTTTTTAAAATTTATGTATTTATTTATTTTTCTTGTTTCAGAACCCCTGTTTTGTTTATTCACTCATTTTCATGGCCGGCTCAACCCACCCCGAAGGCAGGGCTGGAGCAGCATGTGGTGCCGGGGATCAAACCGCGGTCCCTGAAGCCGCCCAAGGTTCCCCAAGCAGGCGCTTTAGACCACTGAGCCATCCTGCAGGGCCCCTGTTACCTCTTTAAGAGAAGGACGTGGCATGGCTCAGATGCTGTTCCTACTGTCCTTGTAGGTGCAGTAAGGCAGATTGGCTTATAACCCTGCCCAGGGAAAGGGCTAGCGAACGAACAGGCCGTGTATCTCCTGAGCAGTTTGTGATGCTTTGTTCATTAAAGGCACAGCATGGCTGAACATCTCTGGCATTGACTGGGAACTTTTTTGGTCATCATATTCTAATTTTTTTAAAAAGTATTTTATTTATTTATTTATTTATTTTTAATATTTATTTATTTACTTATGGCTGGCTCAGCCTGCCCTGGGGGTGGGGCTGGCACAGCATATGGTGCCAGGAATCGAACTGCGGTCTCTGCAGTTGCCTAAGCTTGCCTGAGTAGGTGCTTTAGACCACTGAACCATCTCGCCGGCCCCATATATTCTAATTTTTATCAGTATATGTTTGCCATACGTAATGATCACGCTCTTTGAGGCCAGTGGGAGCCTGCCCGTGGCACACCGCCACTCTCTTTCTCATCTATTTCCTCTTCCCTTCCTGCCGCTGCCCTCTGTCAGGGAGTTCTTATTAACTAAACATATGCACGACTACAGAGTAAACATTTTGAAAAAGCTTTGCTTTTTATTTTCTAATGTATCAGTTATTTAATTAGGTTCTTATTAAGAAAGTTAGAGCACTAATTTATGGGGACAAATTCCATTTATCAGAGCAAAACTGATCACAGGAAGCCCCAGAACTGAGGAACAGCTTTGATTTTTGCTGAAATCTGTGAATCCACTGCTTTCTGATCTACCTTGCGCTGCTCTGAAATCTGGTATCCCTCCTTCTTGGTGTCAAAGATATTGCCCTCCTGGTGTCTGGGTTTCCACAGCTGCTGTTGCTTCTTCTTTTTTATTTTTTATTTTTTATTTTTTTTGTATTTAGCATAGGGTCTACAGGATTTATAGGGTCTCACTATGTAGATTGGATTTGTAGTGATCCTCCTGTTTTCAGCCGCCTAAGTGCTGGGATTACAGTGCGCACCACACCCAGTCTCAGTTGCCCCCTCAGCATGCCCTGGAGGTGGGGCCAGCATGGCACACTGAGGATCGAACCCTGGCTGCGGCACTCTGCCTAAGCAGGCATTTTAGTCTGCTGAGCTATCTGGCTGGCTTGCTTCTTCTTCTTGAGGTAAGCATCAGTGAGGTGTTTGGGGATTTTTGCTTTGCTGATATCAATTTTTATCAAGCTGGCAATGGCAAAGTTCTGGTCCAAAATTGCTTCCTAGAGGAACATGCCTAAGGCTAAGAAGCCAGCTGCTTTAGGAAGACGACTCTCTTGCCTCTGCGATGCCTGGTGAGGACGATCAAGATGGGCCAGGAGTGCTGCTAGCTTGAAGTTTCCTCACATGCTGACTGAAGGGTTTCTTGCCGTGGCTCAAGAGCTTCTGGGGCACATGTTCAGTGGGGTAGGATCTAGGCAGTTTTCAAAGCTTAACCACCTGGGTACCTCTATACTTGTCTCCACTGACTGGTTTTGTGATCATAACAAGAACTTTTTCCTTTTTCTTCTCAACCTTTGATTTATCAGTTGTGCACTTTCTCTTGTACAAAGCATCTCTGTAATACACAGCAGATCTGGAGTATCTACCAATTCCTGTTAACCAGGACAGGACTTCGGCTGCAGTGGGGCAGCCCCTTCTTGGACTATTTTTTGCCTTTGCAATTCCACTGTGAGAAGCCTTCTTTTTTTTTTAATACACACAAATTTTATTTTTATTTTTAAAATTTTTATTATTTTATTTTATTTTTTCTTGTTTCAGAACTTTTGTTTATTTTTATGGCCAGCTCAGCCTGCCCTGAGGGCAGGGCTGGCGCAGCATGTGGTGCCGAGGATCGAATCACAGTCCCTGCAGCCGCCTAAGGTTTCCTAAGCAGGCGCTTTAGACCACTGAGCCATCCTGCCAGGCCCCAAGCCTTCTTGGATTTGGATATCTTCTCTTCAGTGTCTGGCTTCTCAGCTTTTTCGCCCGCCATCTTGCAAGATGGGAAAGAGCTCCCTGGCACTTTGGAAGAGCATTTACAGTCATTAACTTAGTGTCAGTTTCATAGCCATTTTTTAAAGTAGACAAAAGAGATCTAACCCTGGTGTATAGATGCCAAAGCTGAGGCCACAGGAGGTAGTTATTTTGTTTCCCAGTTGATAAAAGGCAAGCCTGGACCTGGAATCCAGGGGTCCATGTTCCTGTGCCAGGGTCTTTTGTGCTCCACCGAGGTCTGCTGTGTTAGGCTGATGGGGAGCAGAATGACACAGGTCTTTGGGGGAGCAGGACACTGGTGAGATGTGCTCATCCCTGGGAGGTGTGTGTCAGTCACGGAGGTCACGGGGGTCGGGGGGATCTGCCTGTCTGCCATGGGGGGAAGGCTCTGCTGGTGGGGTGCAGGAGGCAGAGTTTGGGGTTTCTGCCAAGCTCACTGAGAACACCTGAGCTGCAGCCAACCTGGGCATGAGGAATGGCAGGACACCCTCTTAAAGAAGTGCACCCTGATTCAGTTGCTTTGGGAACCTGGGTTGTGGCCGTGCTGGGCAGCTGGAAGCGTAACTCCATCTGCAGTCCCCAGGGGGTGATAGGAAAGCTTTTGTTCAGAGCGGTTCTTTAGCAGGTGTCTCCAATACCATCGCTGCAACAAAGGCCAAGCAGTGAGGTGCTGTCCAAAGCTGGGTTTTCCAGCAGTGGCAGTCATGCTGAGCTAGCCATGTGGCCACCCAGGCTCCAAAGAGGTCCTCCAGGCATGGGACACCCAGTATACCCAGGGCTACCGATCTGAGTCACCCCAGAATGTCACAGTACTCAGGAGCAGGAAATTCTGCCACCGGGGCTAGTTGAGTGACTTTCCTAAGAGAGCACCTGCTGGCAACTGTCGGGAGCTGCTACTTCCCCAGAGAGCCTGGGCACCCCGTGGGAGCTGTGGGAGGCCAGGCCAGTGGGTGGGAGCCCCACTGGAGCAGACCCCAGTGGGAGAGCAGAGAGGAGAGCCCCGCTGGAGGCACTAGGGCCCTTCCTGATGGTGGCTATGCATACAGAATTCCTTTATCAAATATTTATTTTACGGTTACACTTTAGATACACATAATGGTAACACTCCTCCTTGGGAATCTGTACCTGTGTATGATCTTTCTTGTTTGTTCTTTCAGTCTCCACTCCTCCCCAGTGGAGTAGTACTCTACTGTATTTAAAAAAAAAAAAAAAAACCCTACATCTTCTTTATCCATTTATTGGTTGATGTGCATTTGGGCTGTTTGTAAGATGCAGCTATTAAAAACTATGTTCCCATAAACATGGATGCACATATATTGCTATCATATGATGCTTTTAATTCTTTTGAGATGATACTAAGATGGGGAATAGCTGGGTGGAATGGAAACTTTAGACCTAGTTTTCTTTTCTTTCTTTCTTTTTTTAAGAACCACTATACTGATTTTCACAGTGGTTGCACAGTCTACACTCCCTCCAACAGTGGAGAGGATTCCTTATTCCCACAGCCTCCTCACCCTTAGGTATGATTGATTGCTTTCTCGATAATTGCCATTCTTTCTGGAGTGATAGAACCTTACTATGAATTTTCTAAATTTGCATCTCTCCAGTGACTGGTAATGTGAAACATTTTCTCACATATTTAGATGCTGTTTTTACCGTTTCATCCGAGAAGTTTCTATTCATTTGAGATGCCCATTTTTGGATTGGGTCTTTAAATTTGGAGAGTGTGTGTGTGTGTGTGTGTGTGTGTGTGTGTGTGTGTAGTCTGATTTTTCTTTACTGTTCTAGATATTAGTCTTTGTCTGAGGAACATTTGTCAAAAATTTTCTCCCAACCATGGGTTGTCTCAATACTCTATTGCCGGTATCTCTTGCTCTGCAAATGTGTTTTAGCAGGACAAGATCCTAAACGTTGATTCTTTGTGATATTTCCTGTGTGATCAGAAGTTTGTTTATCAAATCTTTGCTTGCATCAACGTATTCAAGAGTTCTACTTGATCTTCCAGAAGATTTAGTGTGTTTCTGTTTTAATACTTAAATCTTTGATCCATTTTGATTTCAGTTTAGTGCGTGGTGAAAGAGATGGGCGTGGTTTTAATCATCAGCATGTAGAAAGCCAGATTAAAGAGGCTGCCTTCCTTTCCATGAAGGTGTTTGGGTCCTTTGTCAAAGATAAGGTGGCTGAGTATATTTGGAGTTGTTTCTGCATCTTCTAATCTGTTCCATTGAAGAGCTGGTCTGCTTTTTTGTCAGTGCCATCCTGTTTTATCACTGTAGCTTTACAGTATAATTTTAAGTCAGGGATAGGATGCCCCTGCCTTGCCTTTGCTACTCAGAACTGCTTTTGCTATTATAGGTCTCTTTTGGTTCCAGATGAATTTTATAATTGTTTGTTTCTAATTCTATAAGGTATACTACTGACATTTTAATCAGAATTGCATTAGATCTGTACAACAATTTTGGGAGTATGATCACTTTCACTGTATTATTTTTTCCTACCCAAAAATAGGGAATATCTTTCTATTTTTTGTTGTGCTTTTCATTCTTTTCTCAGAATACCGTAGTGTTTAATATAGTGATCTTTTACTTTCTTCATTAGATTTATTCCTACATATTTCTGTTTGTGGATGCTATAGTGAAATATGCTTTATTCCCCCTTATTTCTTTCTCAGTAAGATTGTTTTTGCATAAGGGGATGATTTTTGAGTATTGAGTTTTGTATCCAGGTATGCTGCTGAATTTAGTTATTAAATCTAGAAGTCTCTTGGTGAGCCTTCTGGGGTCTTCTTTATAGACTAGCATGCTATCCACAAATAATGATAACTTAGCTTCTTCCTTTCCTGTCCTTTCTTTTCTTTTCTTTTTTTTTTCTGTTTCTTTCTTTTGTCATATTGCTTTGGTTAATGTTTCCAGAACTATATTGAATGAAGAGTGAACACAACAGACATTCTTGACTTGTTCCTGATTTTAGAGTGTAAGTGTTCAGTTTTTGTCCATTTAGTATGATGTTACCTGCTTGTGTGTCATAGACGACTTTTATGGGATTGAGAGGAAGACCTTTAATCCCAATTTGCTGTAGAGCTCTACCATGAATGGGTGTTGGACTTAGTCAAATGTTTTATCTACATCTATTGAGATGATCATATGTATTTTTCTTGGCTTTGTTAATATAGTGCATTACATTTATTTTTGCATATGTTGAACCATTTCTGCCTCCCTGGGATAAAACCTACTTGGTTATGATGTGTAATCTCCATGATAGTTTCCTGCATTTGGTTTGTCAAGATGTTATTGAAGATTTTTGCATTTATGTTCACTAGGAAGATTGGTCTGTAGTTCTCTCTTTTTGGTTGGATCCTTTTCTGGGTTTTGGCATCAAGGTAATACTTGCTTCCAGGTATTAATTTTTTTGTTATTATTATTATGGCCAGCTCAGCCTGCCCTGGGGGCGGGGCTGGTGCAGCATGTGATGCCGGGGATTGAACCGCGATCCCTGTGGCCACCTAAGCTTTCCTAAGCAGGTGCTTTAGACTGCTGAGCCATCCTGCCAGCTACCAGGCATTAATTTTGGAGAATTGCTTCCCTTTCAGTTTCATTAAAGAGTTTGCAGAGCAGAATCCCAAGATCTTCTCCAAGTTTCTTGTAGATTTCAGCCGCAGAAGGCCCACAGAATTCACAGGAGGGATAATATGATTTATCTTTCTGCATACTTCTCAGGGAAAAACAAGACATAATTCTCATCAGCTGACCTGGCTGGAGTCACACCAGCTTCAGGTGGGTGCTCTAGCTGGCCTGGATTGTCACTTAGTCCTTTGGCTTCTGGTGGACAGCCTGGAGAGGAAAACACAACCCTTGTTGTAGGACTTGCTCAGATATACTTGAAGAAAAGATCAGTAACCTGATAGGCTTTTTTTTTTTTTTTAAAGGTACATAGTACAGGGCCTACAGGGTCTCACTACACAGATCAGACTTGTGGTGATCCTCCTGTTTTCAGCCTTCCAAGTGCTAGGATTGCAGGCGTGTGCTGCCAACCCAGTCTCAGTCGCCATCTCAGTGCACCCCTGGGGCAGGGTAGGCACCGCACACTGGGAATCAAACCAGGTCCCTGCACCTGCCTAAGCGGAACCTAGCAGGTTTTAAAAACTATTTGTGCCTTCATATTTCTCCTGTACCATCTCTTGAATGGCTCATCTCTGGCAAGGATGTAGCTCGATGGCATAGCACCTGCCTGGCAAGTGTAAGGTCCTAAGTTCCATTCCTGGGGGAAAAAAAAAAAAAAAGAAATGGCTGATCTGAGTGACACACATGTCATGGGTTGTAGGTTGTGTCCGAGCTTCCGGTGAGGACAGAAGAAAGATGAGTCTTGATTCAGGTTCTCCTTTTTTATTTTTGCATTTTAGGGAAGGGCCTACAGGGTGTTCGGGGTCTCACTACTAGGCTGGACTCATAGCGATCAGCTGTTTACAGCCTCCCAAGAGCTGGGATTACAGGGGTGTGCCACCACACCCAGCCTCAGTTGCCATCTCAGCATACGCTGGGGGCAGAGCCAGCATGGTAGGCCCAGGATTGAACCCCTGGCCCCACCACCTGCTTGCAGGTGCTTTAATCTGCTGAGCTATTTAGCTAGCCCTCTCCTTATTTTAGTATGGAGTAAAAGGATTGAAAATTTTGGGAAATTTTAGTTTCTGATGTGCCTGTATTTTTACACATCAGTGGACTTTTAAATATGAGTTGATTTTTAAACAACAGTTGATCGAAGTTTTCTCATTTTTTGTTCAGATTCTGCATTAAGAAAAGTTGGTTGGCTGAGCTGTCATGTTTGCCTTGACTGTGTGTCCTGTGTGGGACACCTGCCCTCAGGAGGCTACCGTCCACCACAGAGCCACGCCTGCCTGACCCATCCTCTTCCATTGGTGTTCTACAACGTGAAGTACTGGGTTTAATAAATGTTGAAGTCGGCGATGGTAGTCTGCGGGGCTCTTCACATGCAGCTCAGCCTGCCCTTGTGCCTTTCTCTTCTTCAGAAGTACTCCCGAGCTCCAGCTCCTCTTTTTGTCTTCATATTTCATAAATATTCTAACGCCTTCATCTCAGGCATTCCCTTCCTCCTGCCAAATTCTTCTGTGCAAATTTCGTTTTGTTCTAAGAGTGATAATCTGCCGAGAATTTAGAGAATGTGTTGGGTTTACTTGAGGCCTTGGATGACAAGCCTGCGTTTCTCCTTCACATACACAGGGCTTACTGTGGGCATGACACCTTTGTCCCCTGAGTACCTGGGGTGGCACCAAGCCAGAAGTAGAGTGTGGACTTTTGGGGAGGCCTCCCAACTAATTGACACCTCACAACTGCTATTGACTGGACATGTGGCCTTGGGCAGTAGCTTCCAATCTTGCTTACTTCCGGTCTGGAGTGGATCCCTCTTCCTCTGGCTTGGGTTCCTTGGGAGAATGTTTCCTCTGTGCCCCTCCCCCATGAGGCCTACTAGGGCTGTCAGTCATGGAGCTGTGAAAAGGTTTTTATTCATTTACTGGAGTGGGCAGGTGACCCAAACTACGTGTCCTGGCCCTGCCCACTGAGTGAGGAAGGAAGATCGGTTCTTAATTCCCATTGACATCTCCCCCAGGACTGGCCCACGGGAAGGGGCAGCCCCTACTACACTGAGGGTACATTGTAGAGGACATAAACTGCGGGCTTCAGGGATCCTTTCTGCAGCAATACCTTAGAGAGTGAAGAGAAGCAGGGATAAGTGGAGTGAGAGGCAGAGCCGAGGACAGCGGCTTGGCCCATTCGCTTCAGGCCCTGCACACGTCCCGGCTTCCCAGGTGTAGAAGCCAGCGCATCCTCTTCTTGCTTCAGTGACTTCAGATTGGGTTCCTGACCTACGCAGTTAAGAGTCTGACTATACACATCGTTTCCCTGCCTAGCTTTTAGGAAACACCTTACATTTGGTAAGCAACATGGGAGTTCACAATTATAAGCATCGAAATGCCTCAGGTTGCCTTGGAGGTACTGAGTAATAACTCAAGCCCAACTCCAACTCCTGCCCAACCTGAATTCTCTCTCTCTAAAAGGTAGCTTCTGAAAGGAGTTTTTGGGGGAGTGTATATTTTGGAGTGTGCAGGGGTATATATTTTCAGACCCTCTTCTTTGTATTGTTTTATTTTACATACAAAGTAGCATATTACATGAATTATTGTCCTGTAACCTTTACAATTTTTTAAGCTTTTATTTGACAGAGGGTCTTGCTGTGCAGTTCAGACTCATCGTGGTCCTCCTGTCTCAGCCTTCCAAGTGCTGGGATTACTGGCATGCACCACCACTGGTCCAGTTCTGTGGCTGGCACAGTATGCCTGGGTCTCTGGGGCCAGCACGGCATGTGGTACTGGGGATCAGGCTCAGGACCTTGCGCTTGCAAGGCAGGTGCTTATGCCACAGAGCTGTCCCTGCAGCCCAATTCCAAGCTCTTTGATGTTAGCACCTATAGTTCTATGCCACCCTAATTAAGGATTTCGCAGATTTGCCATTGTGAATGCTCTGCTTTGATGAATCCCTGTTGACAAGCAGTAGTTATTGCCTCATCTTTTTCTTTCCATTAAAACACTGCTGCAGGGGGGAAGTTTGCATGTTTTCTTGCATCCACATTGTGGTATAGTTAATAGATAGGCAGAGTCTTCTGACCAAGGGGCGGAGCCACAGGGCACACATGAAAATCATTGTACACTGAGATTCCATCTCCTCCCGAAGGAATGGCTGTCAGCAAGAAACCGACAATTAGCAAATGCTGGAGGGGAAAAGAAATCCTTTCCCACTGTTGGTGGGAGTGAAGACTGGGGTAACCATTGTGGAAAGCAGTGTGGAGACTCCTAAAAAAAAAAAAAACCCTAGGATTTAAGATCCCATTCAACCCATCTGGGTATTTTCCCCCGAAGAACTGAAAACATCATACTGCAGTGATATACGCACCCGTGTTTACAGCAGCACAATTTCTCACAGCTAAATCTTGGAAATGGTCCAAATGCCCATCAGCTGAAGAATGGATAAGAAAGATGTAGTAGTTTTACACATAGGAGTATTACTCACCGCTAAACAAAGATAAGCTTGAGGCTTTTATAGGTAAATGGACGCAACCAGAGACCATACTCATAACTGAAATAAATCAGACTCACATATGCAAACATCGTATCGGCTACTAGTCTAAGAATCTGAAAGAGCAAATAAAATCTGAATGTACAATAGACATCGTGAAAGGGGAAGAAACTGCTGAAAAGAAAAGAACAATGGGGTGAAGAAAAGGGGAATAGGAGGAAAGAAGGAGGGGAAAAGTATATACATGCAAGATAGTTACGATCATTGCACTACTAAGTTTTGTGGGCTTCTGGAAAGGAACAGTTAATGCTTGACTTTTTGGACCAATTTTGCATGCTTTTGTCTGTTAATCTGTACAAGCACTATAAACACAACAATATGCAATATAACAACTATTGTTGGGCCCGGCAGGATGGCTCAGGGCCCGGCAAGATGGCTCAGTGGTCTAAAGCACCTGCTTAGGAAAGCTTGGGTGGCTGCAGGGACCGCGGTTCGATCCCCAGCACCACATGCTGTGCCAGCCCTGCCCTCGGGGTGGGCTGAGCCGGCCATAAAAATGAGTGAATAAACAAACAAAGGTTCTGAAACAAGAATAAAAAAAAAACAAAAAAAACAAAAAAACTATTGTTGAATTCCTATCTTGTTTTTTGAAGTTCCATTTTGTTTCTGATGTTTTTATCATTTTGTCTTCTCTTTAAAATAAAGAAAAAAATAGCATTTCAGTGGATTCTACCAGAGGGTGTTCTGGACTCGCCTTCTGATGCCTGGTGGCAGTGTTTCTCACCCCTTTGCCCAGCCTGAGGGTGAGCCGGTGAGCCCTCTTCCATGCTCCTCACCTTGAAAGTGGACAGCAAGAGGTCACTGCTCCTGTACATACCTCTGTCCAGGGAAGGGGTGGGCGCTCTTCCCAGGGGTCTCAGTTTCCTGTATTTCCTCTTCCTTCACTGGTACCCATAATTTTTGCTTTCGAAAACTGTGGTCATCTTTTTTTCTCATGGGCTTAAATAAATTCCTTATCCCCTATCGGTATCAATACCATGCTATCATTGTAAATATTTTCTCCTATGTATCATTGTTAGTTTTGCTTATAGATGGGTTTTATTTGTTTTTGTTTTTGTCTTACAGGTATAGGTATGTGTGGTCTGCTCTTTTTTTTTTTTTTTTTTTCCTGCAAAGCTTTATTGCAGAGGGCCTCAGTCCTTCTTAGTAGCTGCCTTCTTCATGGCGGCCAGCACGTTGCTCAGCTCCTCATGCTCCCTCCTGGTGGATGTGTGTCCCCACCCTTTTCTTGATGAACTTGAGGGTGCGTTTGTCCTTGGAGATCTTGAGCAGCTCCATGCTGCACCGCTTGCAGGGGGCGAAGCTGCACACCTCCCGGATCATGTCCCACACGAATTTGGTGTGTTTGGTGAGGTATCCATGGCGGCAGCTGTGCCTCGGTTTGCTCGAGTTCTTAGTCACCTTGTGGCCCTTGTTGAGGCCCCCAGCCATGGGATAGCGGAGGCCCATGGCTACTGTTCTCCAATGGCTGCTGCGGTGGCTCCTCTTGGGGTTGTTTTGTTTGTTTTTGTTTTTGCTTGATCAAGTAGACATTTTTAATTGTATGAATTCTAAACCTTTTCATGGCTTCTAAGTTTTACATCCTGTGTGGAAAGGCCTTTTCCACCTGAGATGACACTTTGTCTTTCATGTATTTTTTTTTTTTTTTTTTTTGTGGGACCAGGGTTCGAACTCACGACCTTGCACTTGCCCAGCAGGCACTTGTGCCTCGGAGCTATCTCCCCAGCCCCTCATGTATTTTTTAAGTTAGATATTTTATTCAGCATTGTCATCTTTATGTTATGTCATCAGTGAATAGCTTTGGGGAGTTCATGAGGTAACATCTACTCTTTGGGCTGCTTTAACACAGTAACATAGACCGAGTGGCTTAAGCAATAAAGATTGATTTCTCTCATGCAGGAGTTTAGGGACTCTGAGGCCAAGGTTGTGGAAGATTTGGTGCGTAGTGTGAGTCTACTTCCTGTCTCACGGAGGTGCTTGCTCCCCGCATCCCAAGGGAACGTCTGAGGGCCCTGAGCAGGGCAGTGGGCCACCTCCCAGGGGCCTCACCTCTGGAGCCATCACCTGGATGGACAGCGGGCTTTCAACATGAAGCTTGGGACACAAAAACACTCAGTTTGGACCCTCTATGCCTTCCCAGTCCCTGCATTGACACGCCCACTTCCTTCGCAGGGCCCTTTCTTCGATGCTAAGAAATTTAGGTGCAATGGTCTGTAACCCTGTGTCCACCCCGCCACCAGCAAGTCAGTAGCTGCTTCCCATAAGTGCTGATGATGTCATACTACCGTGGCTGTTCCAGCAAAGTGGACTCCTGTGTCTCTGTCTCCAGCCCCCAGCAGACCCCCCTCAGCTCTGTTGACCCATGAGGACTCTCCACGCCTCCTCTGAGCTACGTGTGCCTGGTGGTCACATTGCATCCCCTGGAGCACTGCTGTGCCCAGCCTCCGACCTGTGGTCTCCTCTTCTGCAGCACCCGGAGGGATGTCTGACAGCGCAAGCCCAGCCATGTCTATTGCGCAGCCCGCCTGCTCTTGGCCTTCCCGTCCTCGCTCTCCACTTCCTGTCCCTCTCAATCCTCTTCAAGCGGGTGCTTGCTCTTCCTCAGTGCCCCTGCCTCTGCTCTTGCAGTCTGAACTTGACTTCTCCCAGGTGCCTGCGGGCTGGTGCCCACCTCCTGCAGGCCTGTGTCCTTGTTAACCTCTGGAGAGGCCTCCTTCATCCGTTTCAGGCAGCTCTGCGAATGCCCAGCATGCTCTGTTCCTTTTCCTCTAATTTCTGTCTCAGCACTTACGTGGCCCGATGCATTATACCTTTCTTGTACTGGAATATAATTTCCAGGAGAAGAAAGGAATGGCTTGCTCCCTGCTGAATGAGTCGCCAGCCCCTAGAGCAATGCCTGACACACAAAAGCCCCCAGCCCTTTGTGAGATGAATGGGAAAATGCCGGGGTGTGGACGTGGTCAGCCTGCTCAGGCCCTCGGCAGCCTCCCCCAGGGCAGTGTAGTCCCGCGCTCTCGTGAACGGCGGTTTCCTGGGCATGTGAATTGTGGCTGAAGTCGGCCACACCAGAAGCAGGGTGCCTATCCGAGGTAGGGGCTGCTCAGATGAGGCCTCCTAGCTGTAAATCATCACTGCTAGCCTTGCCTCGTCCCACAACCCCAGGGCAAATCCTCCGGCTCTTGAGCAGCCTTCCAAATCCACATTGTCCTCCAGGACAGCCTGCGACTTCCAACCGGCTTGTGCTTGTGAATGTATATCTGCACTGCTCCGGAGACGGCTCAAGGCAGCCTGGCTTTTGGGTCTCCTGCACCTCCTCATCTCACCAGGCCGTAGAAGAGAGGCCTACGAACAGGTGCACCAAGGCGATTTATTACAGAGCTTCCTTCTTCGCTCTGCCCACAGCTCTGAGCAAGGAATGCAGGCCTCTGGGGAGGCCCGGAGGTCTCAGGTGTCAGAGGAGAGGACTGGGAGGGAGGGGGCACCACTCTCTCTCCCCTGCAGGTGGGGAGGAAAGACTCCCTGCTCAGGCACCTACCACCCATGCGTCCCTCAGGTCACTGCTTTTGAATGATGTTTTTGAGGGGTGTGCCTTTTAGAGCAGTTAGGTTGATTATGTTAGAAATAGCCATTTCCTTGCATGGCAGTTTCCTTGATGGATAGTGATGTCCTGATGCTTAGCTGCTCCTGGTGTTTAGCTGTGGTTGTTAGTAGTTTGCAATGATTAACAGAAAGGTGTAGTTTACTGAGTTCGATCCCGGGTTGGGGGGGAGGATGTATTTTAGTGGCCAGCGAGGTAGCTCAGCAGGGTACAGAGCCTGCTTAGGCAAGCTTAGGTGAGCGCAGGGACACCAGGCCCAACCCCAGGGCAGGCTGAGCCGGCCCCAGAGTCTGGGCATAGTGGTGCACTCCTGTAATCCCAGTGCTGGAGAGGCTGAAAACAGGAGGATTTTGCTATGAGCCCAGGCTACATAGTGAGAGCCTATGACAACCAAGTACATTTAAAAAATAAATAAAAAAGAAAAAAGAAAGATGTATTTTAAGCATAATAGAAGGTATTTTTAAAATTAACGTGTGTGTGTGTGTGTGTGTGTGTGTGTGTGTGTGCATGTGTGTGTAGTAGGAGGGACTGAATTGAGAGGACTTTCTTACTGAGCTACATCCCCAACCCTTTTTTATTTTTTATTTGGAGGCAGCTACGTGGTCTACACTGGGCTCAAATTTGTAATCTTCCTACCTCTGCCTCCAAAAGTGCTGGGATTAAATGAATTTTTAAAATAGGCTTATTTTTATTTATTTGTTTATTTGTATTTTAGGGATGGGTCTACAGGGTGTTTAGGGTCTCACTACTAGATTGGACTTGTAGTGATCCGACTGTTTATGGCCTCCCAAGAGCTGGGATTACAGGTGTGCGCCACCACGCCCAGTCTCAATTGCCGTCTCAGCGTGCCCTGGGGGCGGGGCCAGCATGGCAGGCCCTGGGATCCAGTCCCCAGCCCCTGCGCCTGCTTGCAGGTGCTTTAATCCGCTGAGCTATTTGGCCAGCCCTTAGGCTTATTTTTTAAAGAACACTTTAAAAAGTTCACTCCAAAACGGGGTGGAGCGTGAACTGATCTCCCACATCACCCTTGCCATGCACACACGGGGATGGCCTCAGCAGTCCCAGTGGTGCATTCCTCACGACTGATAGGTCTACAGTGACACACGAGTGTCTTCTAGAGCCCACAGCTTACGGCACGGCTCAGTGTTACAGTCTGTAGACTTAGCCAAACACATAAGGACATGCGTGTACCATTACAATAGCCTATACGTTGGTTCATTGTGTAGAGATGAAATTAAATTTTAATTATACAAGTAATACATTCTCTTTCAAAATGTTGAAGTCTTCCAGTCCCAGAGCCTGCCCCAGGATGAGTCACCACGATTAACTTGCCACGTCCTACCAGCTGTACCTCAGAGCGCAGCCTGGCACTGTACACTGCGGCTCTACCACTGTTGGCAAAGGCAGGTGTTGGGGCTGTGTGCGTCTCGGCTCACCCTAACCTCATCAGGGAATACCATTTTGCTGCTAACAACTTTCTTGATACATAAGTCACATACTGGGCTGGGGAGCTAGCTCAGTGGTCTAAGTGCCTGCCTGGCAAGTGCAAGGACCCAGGTTTGATCCCTGGTACCTCATGCCATGCTGATCACTGAAATCAGGTGTGGTGGCACATGCCTGCAATTGCAGTTGTGGGGAGGCTACGACAGGAGGATCACTAGGAGGCTGAACTGTGTTGGGAGGCCTTGTACCAAACAAACAAACAAACAAATAAATAAATAAATAAATAAATGATTTTAAAAAATTTAAAGACCTGGGCATGGTGGCACACGCCTATAATCCCAGCACTTGGGAGGCTGAGGCAGGAGGACTGGTGTGAGTTCGAGACCAGCCTGGGCTACAGAAGTGAGCGCAAGGCCAGCCTGAACTGCATAGTAAGACCCTGTCTCAAAAAGACAAAATAAATAAATAAAAATAAAATAAATTTAAAAGCATGCAAGTCAGTAGATTTTATATATCCGTAGGTTTGTAACCAGCCACCACTGTCTAATCCCAGAACATTCTCATACCCTAGAAAGGAACTGCATGCCCACTAGCAATCCCTGTTGGTCCTTTCCCTCTCTCCTTCCTCACTCCCACCCTGGTCAGCAGTGAGCTTCCTGTATGAGGCCCTCTGGTGGCCTTCTTTACTTCCTGTAGTGTCTTGAAGGTCCCTGTGTTGTAGTAGTATGTATCACAAAATTATTTTAAATAGCTGAATAATATTCCACTGTGCAGACGGACTGCATCCGTCTGTCCATTCATCCATGCTGGACGTTAGACTGTTTCCGTGCCTTGGTTCTGGTGACTTATGCCCCCGTGAACGTCCTGCGCTGGTCCTTGCACCTGTGCACCCTCAGGCCCGTGGGCGTGTGCCTAGGAGGGACACACCTACAGAGACTGTACACTAAGCAGCCAGCTGCTTGCCCGTGTGGCCACACCACTGTAGCGGTGCTGGTAGCAGCGAGTGAGCACTCTGATATCTTCCCGCTGCTCTGCTGTGCGCTGTTGCCTGCCATTTGTGTGGTGGGGGGGAAGGGGAGTCCTACAGTTCGGACTTGCATTTCCTTGATTTTTCATGTACTTATTGGTCATTTGTGTATCTTTTGAGAAATGTCTATTTTAATTTGTTGCCTGTTCTGTATTGGATTGCCTTTTTTTATTTTTTACTTTATTTAGCACAGTAGGGCTGGTGCAGCAGGCCAGGGATCAAACCCAGGTTCTTGTTCCGCTTAAGCAGGCACGTTAATCCTCTGAGCTATCTGGCCGGCCCTTGGATTGCGTTTTCAATGAGCTTGTGACCCAGCTATGCAGAGCCAGCTTTTTCCTCCTGGGGAATGGACAGAGAAAGCAGAACTATATGCTTCCAGTTCTTGTGAAATTTCTCAGGTGTGGGGACTGAGTTTTACCTCAGTTCTAGGCTATCTCCTCTCCCATGTCTAAATGATACTAAAATAATAGTGGACATTAGTTTCCCTTAGAAACTGGTTCCCCTTAACTGGCATCAGGCATGCATTACCTGATGGAGAGCTCATAGTCACATTATGGAGACTCTACTCTTCAAACAACTCTGCAGATACTGAGGCTCAGAGAGGTTACACTACACAGGGAGAGACCAGGCCAGGCCTGCAGGGCTCTTTCCTCTGCCCAGGTGCTGAAAACAGGCAGACACATCCCACCCGCTGGTGTGCCTGTGGAATCCACCAGTGGTCCAGGCACCGGTGGTCAAAAGCCGAAGCTGGGACTTAGAACAAGTGACATCCTGAGAGGCATCCCAGCAGCCCTAGTGACCGCAGGCTACTTGAGCTGAAATTACCCAGAGCTGTGAGCTGTGGGCATGAAGAGTACGATGGTGAATTTTCCACTTGTTTCCCTGGGGATATGACTTCCTTACCTGCTACTTCGCAAGAATGTTTCACCAGGATTGTCTCAGTTTTGTTTCTGGAGGCAGTGGAAGGATCACTGTGTTGCTGGTTATCGCAGGTCAAGGGTCAGTATTCACACTACCCAGTGTTCTTCCACTGAACCTCCGGCCCATCCTTGCCCAAATGCCCAGTGATGCCCCTGGAGCCTTGGGTGTGCTGGGCTGTATTGTTGTCTGGCCAGTGGTCTGGCACTGCAAGACTTAGAAAGAGTACATTCTTTCTTTGTGGCCAAAGCAGATATTTTTGCTGCGTGTGAATCATCTGAGACATGAAAATAGCAGGCAAAGATGATGAGATCATCATTATCTCCAAAAAGCATGTGAAGCACCTACCTAGATGCCCAAAGTTCATCAAGATGGTGCCCAGCAGACTTCTCTTGGGTCTGCCTTCCTTCTCCCTCAGGAAGGTGATCAGACCCGAGCTGTGCGTCCAAGCAGGGGCGGTGTGTTGAGGACTGAGACCCAATTTTAGGAAATTAAAATTCTTCCAGTGGAGAAGCAGATATGGACTGCCAAGTATGGCGGAGTAAGGAGGCTCTGTCACTGAGCTGCTCACACAGTGACACAGATTCTCCGTGAGCTTGGGCAAGTGCCACCCTTTCCCACCAGCGTAGTGGGTTCGGTAGTCTGACCATGCTGAGTTTACAAAGGTGTCTTGGGGTCAGTGAGACCACGAATGCACCCAGTCTAAAGGCACTGGTGCCTCTTGACGCCTGGGGCTCAGAAATCCCTTCTGGAAGCTGATGGGGCTTTGAACTTCTTCCTCAGAGACATTATTCTGCAGCTCACACTACCGGGGTTTCACAAATGATTTGCACTTTCTGATTTCTCTGAGCATTGAACCCCAGGCATGGAAACCAACCCTGGCTCCACGGGGGCCTGTAGATTAATCATTTGTGCTTCATTGTTTATTTCTCGAGAGATTTTTTTAAAAGGTCCAGATCAATTCACATTTTGATTAATTCACAAAACTGTTATTAATAATGTTATATTTTTAGTTATTTGTATGCTAAAACTCTTTTTCCTTAAAAAAGAATCACTTGTTCAAGGGACAAAGAGAAATGGAAGATCTCTCTGTCTCTCTGTCTATCTCTGTCTGTGTCTGTCTGTCTGTCTCTCTCTCTCTCTCTGTTTTGAAGCCATAATAAGGGTGAGCATAGACTGCTATCTGTGGCAACCTGGGTAAGCCTGGAGGACACTGTGTTAAATGAAATAAAGCCACAGAATATTGCATGATCTCAATCATACGTGAAAGCTAAGAGACTGGTCTTGTCACTGGGCACTGTAACACATGCCTAGCCTGGAATTCCAGCTATTCAGGAGGTTGAGGCAAGGTGATCATTTACTCTGAGGCCCACCTGGGCAACTTAGTGAGACCCTGTCTCAAAATAGAAAGAGCTGGGGATGTAGCTCAGAGGTTGAGCACTTGCCTAGCATACACGAGGCCCTGGGTTCAATCCCTAGTGCTACACCCACACCCACCAAATGGTTCATCTCACAGTTTGAGAGTAGAGTCATTCTAGAGGCCAGAAGAATAGCAAGGAAGCGATAGAGTTAGGATGGGTCCTGGGCACCCCAACACCGTTAGAAAGGAGGAGAAAGTTCTAGTGTGCTATAGCACAGTAGGGAGACTCTATTCAACAATTACTGTACATTTTAAGATAGCTAGAAAAAGAAGACTTTTGAATGTTTCCAACACTAAGAAGTTATGTCTGCAAAGACCACACTCAACCCCATATATATGTCCAAGTGTGATGTTTGCTAAGTGGCTTGTATAGTCAGGTATTACGTAGATTCATGAACACCAAGGACTACGCAGAAACCGAGGTGATGCAATTGACTAGATTTTTCTCCCGGGCCTGCTCACATTTGGAAAGCGAAATGAAAAACAACTGCATAAGAGAGCTCACGTTTTTAAGCATACTGGATTTTAAAAGGGTGACACCCTTGTGCTGCCTTGCTTGGCTTTGTGCTGTGGGGGCCGCAGAGTCTGTGGAGTTGGCCTCGAGGAGTGTTAAATCCTCTACCCTTGTAAAACGGATCTTATGGCACAGAACCGTGCGGCGTGTGCGTGGGAGGCCGAGGGCGCTGGCCGCACTGCGAGATTGACAGGCACAGCTTGGCGTCGCGGGCGTGGAATTCGCTGCGTGTGCAGCCGCTTCCTGCCCTCCCTCCTGGCAGGCTGCGGTGCCTGGCACAGAGCACGCTCGTCGGGGCGGATGTGCCGCTGGGCTGGCCGGCCCCGCGCTCCCTACGGCGCCCCTCGCTGGCCGCCAGGTGGGGCACCTTGCAACACCGCTGTCCCCCGCCTGCTCCCGGCCTGGTTTACTCTGACCAGGAAAGGCTTGACATCTGGATTTCAAGGATACTGCGGTGTCTCTGTCCTCGCTGGCCCGACTCAAAGTCAGAGATGGTGCCGTCATGATGCCACCGTGCCCTGTGCACTGGTCTAAGGTCTCCTACTAAAGTCCTCCAAGCTGTACCTTAATCTCCCAGCACGGACTGAGGTCCTCTCTTCTTTTGCCAGCGCTCTCAGGGGAGGTCAGGTTGCGCTCTCGGGTGGGGGCAGGGCTACCGAGTGCCTAGCTGTGGGTGGGCACTGATGCCGTGTGACCCCTTTGCCCGGCATAGGACCATATTGAGCAGGAGCCTCTCCCTACTGCTCCGTCTCATCTGCAAAGTGTAAAAAACACCGATGTCCTTGGGTTTATGTGAGAATTAAATGATGCTGAAGAGGAAACATAGGTTTCTGGGGTCCCCAAGACGATCCTCACTCCCACATCAGTTTTATGTTTATGGGTCGAAATGGTATGATGGCGCACACTTTTGCAACCCCAGCATTTGGGAGGCTGAGGCAGGAGGATCGCTGTGAGTTCAGTACCAGCTTGGGATACAAAGTGAGTTTAAGGCTAGTCTAAACTATATATTGAGACCCTGTCTCAAAACAAACAAGTTTATAGGAGCACAGGACCATACTTAGGTGTGTCCTTTGTTTGGAGGGCCTGTAGAACTCACTGGAGACTGTTGTAACCACGATTATGATTTTCTGCAGCACAAGGATGTGGCGTAGGATGTGGTGCATGTATGTGAGCGTGCAGGACAGAGTCCCGGTGAGCTCCCCACGTGCACCTCTGGGTGTCTTTGCTGTGAGCCATGCCATGGGGCCTTTGGCCAGAGCGTGTGGTGATGTCATGGAGCAACAGTGACCTGAGCCGTGGGGCAGCTGGTCCTGGGGCTGTCCGGGAAGGGGTGGTTGATGGCCTGAAGAGTGACCCCAGTCTCCAGCCTCTGGGGACAGCAGCTGATATTGCTGGCCCTTGGTCCTACCCCAGCCACATAGTTGAGCCATCTGCTGTGTGGCCAGGCTCCACTCTTACCAGGCAGGCCTATCAGAGGGCTGAAGGAGCCCCTGTCGGAGGGGAGGGAGGGTAAAGGCCAGGCCTCCCTTGAACTGGTTGGTGCTGTCTTGGAAAGACAGTGTGATGTGTAGTGGGACTAAGTGCGTTTCTGCTAGGCCTCACATTCTTAGGCCCTAGGGTTGACCACAAGGCAGTGGCTTTGGTCTGTCTGTCTGTCTGTCTGTCTATCTGTCTGTCTATCTATCTATCTATCTATCTTCCTTCCTTCCTTCTTTCTTTCATTTCTCTCTGTCTGTCTCTCTGTCTGTCTCCGTCTTTCGGTCTGTTTCTGTCTCTGCGTCTCTATCTGTTTTTGTCTCTCTGTTCATTTGTCTGTCTGTCTGTCTGTCTGTCTGTCTGTCTCTTCCCTCCCTCACTCTCTCCCTCTTCTCTTTAATTATTTCTATGGTCTTGGGATGGCATCAGTCATCCTGATTTGCTTTAATACCACGGTGTGATTTGCCAATAATAATGCCTCTCGTGCATGGATTCCTTTAATCCTGTCGGGCTCACAGGTTCTTGTCATGATGCGGCGGATAGATGGGTGTCACTATCCCAGCATGTCGGGGACATAGGTGATGGCACAGGGAGCTGGCCACGTCGCCAATTCTAGGCCTCACAGTGAGGGAGGGCCCGTTGAAAAAATCACTGGGGATCAATGGTTCAACTTCTGGGTACCTAAAAGTCCTGGCAGGGAGGAACATTAGCACTGGGGGAGCACTTCCCAGGATCACTGGGTCACAATTCACCAGTGATAATTTCTTGGAGCATTTTGCTAGGATTTTAAGAAATTCAGGATAGAGAGGTCTCAGGGACAGGGAAGGTTTTTGCAACATGCTCATTCACTTTTTGAGATGTTGCAAATTATTACCTAAATCATCTGGCTCTCCGGGTGCTGCTGCTAGGGCATGTCTGGGTCTTCGGTTCTGGTGCCTGGCTTCCCTGCTGATCCTGCTGCTTGTCCTGATGAGCGAACTCCTATACTCCTTCTGAATCCAGCAACTTCCTGGTCCACTGAGGGGCGGATCCCCCGACTCACCCTGTCATGTTCAGTCTACAGATTGGCACCCATCTCTTCTGCTAGGCCTTGAGCCCCACGAGGCTGAGAGCCAAGCTCTCTGCTCCTGGATCCAGGCTCTCAGGTTTCATTCCTGGCCATGCTGGACCTGTTTGGGGTCCTTTGTGGGGCTGTGGTGCAGACTGCACCCACTGCACCCCAGTAGGGTGTTGGGGTGCTGAGAGGTGCGACCCTGGCTTCTCCTCTGGGGAACACTGATGTCATCGTGTCTATTTTGAGACTAGTTCAGCGGTTCTCAACCTGTGGGTCACGACCCCAGCGGGGCTCGAACGACCAAAACACAGGGGTCACCTAAAGCCATTTCGAATCATAACTGTAGCAAAATTACAGTTCTGAAGTAGCCACCAAAATTATTTTTTGGTTTGGGGTCACTGTAACATGAGGAACTGTATTGTGGGGTCACGGCATTAGAAAGGTTGAGAACCACTGGACTAGTTTCTCTAGCTGCAGCCCGTGCTGCCTGAGAAGCAGCTTCTGGGACAAACACTGCAGCTGGGCAGTGGTCACCTCACTCGGACATGGGAGTACTGGCCTCCAGAAGACCTCTGTGACAGAGTTAGACACATAAAATGGGACTTAGTTCTTCTTTCTTTCCTCTCTCTCTCTCTCTCTCTCTTTCTTTCTTTCTTTCTTTCCTCTCTCTCTCTCTCTCTCTCTCTCTCTCTCTCTCTCTCTCTCTTTCCTTCTTTCTGTGGTCCCAGGAATCAAACTCAGGTACTTGTGTTTGCCAGGCAGGCACTTCTGGAGCTGAGCTATCCCCCCAGCTACATGCATACAATGGAGCAGCCCAGTTTTAACCACATTGGTGCTGGCTTGGAATCCCTTGTCCCTTTTCTCAGTGTACACGCTCAGAAGCCCACCCCCATCCCCAGGTCCTCCAGCAGAGCACAGCTCTGAACCGAGAACTCCTTCTGCAGCCTGACTGTCCTCCTTAGGGCCATGCTGCTGAGGTCTTTCTTTTATTGGTTGCTTAGTTGGTTTTTTATTCAAATTCGAGGGCAGCCGGGGGGGGGGGATATGCAAGGGGAGGAGCCTAGCTGTGACAATCACAGGTGACAGCTAGCCACCAAGAGCTGGCCTCATGCCCTGGAAGGCCAGGGAGGGTTACCTCGTAGACCAAGGAAGGATGAAACCGAACCACCTCGCCCGCTTCAACTGTCAAACAGGCAGAGCACCTGCCCGCAGTCAGCCTGCTGACCCTGGAAGCCTATTCTCCTCCCTGAGAGGACAAGGCGCCTTGGGAACCTGCGCCCCACTCTGCATGCTACTCCTTCTCCCCTCCCCTCTTCCCAGCCAAGCCATGCGAGGGTAAAGTCTTGTGTGAGAAGCTGAGGTGGGGAGACAGGACGGCAGGCAGCCATCCTCTCTGCCCTCCTCCCACCCACCATGCTCCTGCCCGAAGGGCAAGGCGTCCCGCTGCTAAGAGTCCACTCAGGACCCGCACCTTCCCCATGGATCGCTCCTCCGTGCTGGGCGCAGGACATGCTGGCATGCTGGTGTCCGATCATTTCTTTTTTGTGTGTGTGGAACTGGGGATTGAACTCAGGTCCTTGCGTTTGCCAGGCAAGTGCTTATTCTACTGAGCTATCTCCCCGGCCCCTTGAAGTTGTTTCTGATAAGGATTTCCAGCTTTTCCTGCAATGGGTAGGATAAGTGTGAAGGGCGAGGTGGTTCGGTTTCATCCTTCCTTGGTCTATGAGGTAACCCTCCCCAGCCTTCCAGGGCATGAGGGCAGCTCTTGGTGGCTAGCTGTCAGCTGTAATTGCCACAGCTAGGCTCCTCCCCTTGCATATCTCCCAGGCTGGCCTTGAATTCAAATAAAAAACCCACTAAGCAACCAAGCAAATAACAAAGCAAGAATGGACAGAAATCAAGCTATTTTCTTGCTCATTCCTTTCCTTGAGAGGATGAAAGAAGGAAGAGCCAGCGCCTGTGGCTCCATTGGGTAGTAGGGGAGGATCCGAGGTCGCATGTGGAATCCTCCTGAGGACAGTGGTATTCTCCCCCTGTCTTACACTCGTTCTCTGGGTCTCCGATTTCCTCTGCCAGAGTCCCCGTCTCCCAGAAAAGTCCGCATGAAGCCCTGGATCAGTCTATTCTACTTGGGATTCTCCATTTCTACATGGATGACTGCCTTCACCTTGACCCTTAAAATACCTCTTCAGCATCCTTCTATGTTACGTATTTCAGGAACTGCCCGTGTCCCCATTTGTCATCTAGGTCAGTGACCCTAGAATTGATTGAGAGTGGGCAGAAGGAATAGATTCTTACCTTAGAATGCTTCAGAAGGTACAGCGGCCCTTGTCCGTCCGCTTCAGAGTGTGGGCTCCATTCAGACTCTCCCTGGCCTGCGCTGAGCAGCGCAGCCTTGCAAACTTGATTTGCGCGAGGCCCACCTTTCTTTTCTTCTCCTTCATACAAGGTATGCACTGGGTCTCATGGAGCTCTCTCACTTGCGCTTGCTGTTGGAAGCCTTCACCTCACGCGCAGCCCCACCTTCACACGCAGGCCCACCTCCCCACGCAGCCCCTCCTTCACCTGCAGCCCCACCTCCCCGCGCAGCCCCACCCTCACGCGCAGCCCCTCCTTCACCTCACCCGCAGCCCCGCCCTCACGTGCAGCCCCGCCCTCACGCACAGCCCCACCCTCACACGCAGTCCCATCTTCCTTCCGGTGCACACACTGCATCCACAGCTATTGTGCACCCCTTTCTTCCCACGTGTTTCTTTCCAAAAGGAACACAGATCTCAAGTAATCACCTCTTTTCATCTGAATGAAAAGATCATGTTTTATGTCTACTTGTGACATTTTTACCCCCTTCTTTCTTATCCCCCCCCTTTCTTATCTGCAGTGACAGCTAACACCTGTATACCATGGGTTTCTATCTTTCTGGCGACCCTCCCTTCCATTTTCCTAGGCTTCCCCCTGCTCTTCTTTACTGTTTTCGCTCGCTGACGGCTCTTTCCAGAGTTCTCCGTGCTCCTCCATGAAAACGGTCCCTTTTGAGCACAGCCATTTTTTCCCTACTCTGTTTTTGCAGATTTCAGCTTGGCAGAAGCTTTTCATTTCTCTACTGGATATAAATTCCTTCACTGTCTGCTAGACCCTGGTGTCACATAGCCACGCCAGCTTTTCAAGGGTACACTCAGTTTACTGTTCCCTCCTGAGTTGGTATTGTGTGTGTGTGTGTGTGTGTGTGTGTGTGTGTGCTTGTTCACTTGAGTGCATGCGTGCGAACATGTGGTCTGAAATCATTCCCCCCAAATTCCTGCTATTCCCTAAACTCCTGGTTCTGTATTCTGGGGTCTGGGTACTCCTGGAGTCACCAACAGGGGCTGCCTGTCCCTACTGACTACCGACGCCCCATTGTTGGGTAGCAGAGCAGATACTGCAGGGAAGATGGCTCTTCCATCTGCCCCAAGCCTGAGACAAGGTCCAGATGAAAACTTCGTCTTCTGAGTCTAGAAGTCTTAAGGGTCTCACTGGAATCCCTTACCGGTGCTGGCCCTGACACTGCTCAGGACCCAGACCAATGCCCAGTGACAGCAGAGAGCCCACAAGGGCAGGAGCAGGACTGGAATCACCAGTAGCCAGTATTAGTTCCTTGTGTTGTTAAGACTACTCTCCAGGCTCAGAAATGATCCTTTCCCCTTTTTTTCTTTTTGAGACCAGGTCTCACTATGGCCTTGAACTCAGTGTGCAGCCCAGGTTTCCTTCCCTCCAACTCTTGTACGTCTTCCCACCTCAGCCTTCCAAGCACTGGGGTTACAGGAGAGCGCTGTCCCGTGCTCCTCCCGCTGCGGCATTTTCTCTGTAGAATGAACTCAACCTTACCTCTCCTTTTCGCTGTTCACTTTGTGTCCCCATCTCAGCACCTTCACACACTCAGTAAAAAGAGAAAGGAACGAGGAGGGAGGCTGGTAAAGCTTGAAAACAATGGCTGCATCTATGTACAAACAATGCCCTTCCGGAAAATGGATTTCCTTGGGACTTACCTGAAGTTCTTCTGAGATCTCTCTCCATCCTTTCAGCTCCAGAGCAGGCTCAGGGTGTCCGTCCGTCTCCACCCTGATATTTCTGTAGAGCAGACCTCCTCCTCCTCCTCCTCCTGTGCCTCCTCCCCCTCCTCCTCCTCAGCCCCCACCTCCTCCTCCTCCACCCCTACCTCCTCCCCTCCTCTGCCTCCGCCTCCTCTGCTTCCTCCTCCTCCTCCCCCTCTGCCTCCTCCTCCTCACCTCCGGCCTGGAATGTGTAGTGTTGAGCAGGCCTACAAGGTGAGGCGGTGAAGTGCATAGCCAGGCATTGGCGGGAGGAGCGCCTGTGTGACATTCAGATTCCCACCCCCCTGGTGACTTTGGGAAGACATTGCCACAGGATAAGTGATCTCTGGACACAGAGGAGGCAAATACTATGAATAGAATTGCCCATACAGGGCTACTCCTTGGTGTCGTGTGCCTTGATTAAGGTTATGGCAGATCAGAGTTGTAGCCCCCTTTCGCAGTCCCTGGGGATTGGTCTGTGGTTTCTGTTTAGCTCTGGCAATGCTGGCCTTGCTCTGGCCTCGTATTCCCTCACTTGTGTGACTCAGCACTTTCTGGCAGCCTTTGACATCCTGATGCCATGACTTTGCAGAATGCCCAAGAGCTGCTTCCTCGGTTACTTTCACTCTAGCTCTAAACATTATTGCTTCTCAGTCAAGGTAATAGACATATTTTGTCACCAGGAATTTGGTTTGCTTTCTTAAAAGAACAGTTTTCATGATGTTGGCCTGTGGCTTTAGCTAATTATGATGTGTGGGTGAAATGTTTACTCAGGCCTGTCTTATCTTTCCAGCTACCTGGGAGTGCCTGTTAAGCCATATTCATTAGGCATATTTTGTTGAGCATGAAAGACAGAAAGAAACTTTTCCCTTCCATTTGGTGAGGGGACAATGTTCGTGGCTCACTGACAATGGCATTCTGTCTTGAGTTATTCCTCTTTGGGTAGCAGCGTGGCAAAATCATGCTATTTAAAAATTCTACCTCAACTGATTTGATCTTTGGTGGTGGGGGTGAGCCTATGGCCTGTGGGCTGCAGCGGGCGACTGGCTGCCATCGAAGCTCTCAAAGGCTCATCGTGACTGCCACAGAGGATGGCAAGCAGGTTTCATTTGTGCCCTTGTGCTTTCTTGGGTGGTAGAGACGGTGCTCAGATGCTTGGCAAGACTGGGAAAAGGAAGAGTAGAGAGGGGCTGGAAGGAGGAGAGCAAGGTCCTTAGTCACGACACTGTTAGGATGTGTGTCTCATTACCCCCACAGAGCCTCGTACAGCTATGGGGCGGGCTTCTCGAGCTTGTGTTTGGCTCGTGGTTCAGGGCTCCAGTTCTGGGTGTGAGTGCTACCCCTGGCCAGGATCGCCTCAGTGCAATACAAGGGAGAACCGACGTGGTCTCTGTAGCCCTTCTGGCCACTGCTCCTCCCTTTTGCTCCTTCTGTTTTGCTATTTCCCACCGCCATGAACTGCTGCTCTCTGTTTTAATGCATCGGTGTTGATTTCATACTGCAGCCTTTCAGTCCATTGTACGAACACATTATATCCTATAAACCAATGAAACTTTAGCATGGATTTACTACAAACTTTCCCTCTTTCTCATTTTAAGAAGGTCGCTCATGTACTTAGGGCCCACTGGAAGACAGACGTCTTCCGGTTTGTTGAGCGGAGGCTTGTCCCTCTGAAGCTGAGATCTGCACAGATCCAGTTTACCTGTATGTATGGAGCTGCTGTGGTACAGTTAAGTGCTCTTGCCCTGTTTATAGGACGGGGTTTGAGCAGGAAAGTAGGAAAATGTAATCGGCCATCTCTCCACCTGAACTCACTGTGTCTACTTGTGTCTGGCACTGTCCTAGCCAGGGAGGGCTCTGCAGTGAAGAAAACAAACAATATGATGTTTGCACTCATCCACGATGTTCAGAGCATTTTACATTAGGGAGAAGTGCTTTCATGTGGGTGTAAGATGTAAGAGAGAAAGGCGGTCTAGAATTTGGAAGCTGGGAGCCAGTTTTCCAGCGCCTTCCAGACAGAATTCAGTCTGTGGCTCAGTGTGGTGGGGAACAGAGGAAGGCATGAAAGAGCGGGCATTAGCTTGAATATCCTGCTAGCCAGCTTCCTGCTTGGTAAAATGGGGATTAATAATCACTACCTGCGTGACTGAACTGTGAGAACGAACTGAGGCCAAGCAGCTCAAACCCTGGCCTGAGTGTTGGGGGCTGCTGCGGACCGAGGCTTCTGTGCGACCCGTCTGTCTGATCCACGCCCCCAGCAGTGTGGGGGCTCTGCCCAGTGGCCCTGTGGGCTGGGTGTCCTGCCTCGGGTATTCGTGGCCCAGCTGGGCTGTCTGTTCTCTCTCCCCCTTCCCAAGTGCTCAGACCTGCCCAGCCTCCCCTGATCCTCAGCAATGCGGACTTGTCTGGGAACTTGGATGCTGGGGCGGCTTGGCATTTCCGGGCCAACTGCTGAGCTGAAACAGGTTCATTGGCAAGGCCAGTGCTAAGGAAGGAAGGAAGGAAGTCTAGTCACAGGCCCTGCTGTGGCTCGCGCCCTGTTTCTGGAAAGAAGGCTGTTTGGAATTTTGCAAAAATCTGTTGCTTAGGTATGCGTCGAGTGACCTCAGCTGGGGACTGGGCTAGCGTCCTGTTGACACTGGAAGATTAGGAGGCTTTTTTTTTCCTAGTGGGGCCACGGGGTGTAGGTTACAAGGATTTCTCAGTAGAGAGAAACTCTGCTTTCCTCTGAGGCTGTTTGTTTGGGGCTGGGTGGAGCCGGAAGCTGGCTAGTAGCAGCTTGGTGAGAGTGTCGTGGGAGTAAAGGGTGAGGTCTGAGAAGGCAAGGTCAGCTGAGGGCCAGTCAGAAGGGGGAAAAGGGAGACAGGGCAGCAAGAGCAGACCAGTGCAGGGAGCTGCCTCTCTGCAGATCTGCCAGAGAGATGAGCCCACACTGTCTCCATTCCCTTCCTTTCTCACTGGTGCTTGGCAGAGACTAAGTGCGCAGCCACCTTTGCTCCTCTGAGAGTGAGAGGTGACTTGCTCGTCTCTTACCCTCATTCATCTCCGTATTCAGGAGGGAAGCACAGGTCTGACATCTTTCTTTGTGTGTACACACATTCACGGGGTGTTGTTCAACAGATGCACAGATAGAGCTTGTGAGCCAGCTGGATCCAGGCAGGGAGATGTAACCCATCCACCCTTGATACTGGTCACAGTGTTCCCAGACGTCCAGGACTATAAGGCTGTCATTATTCCTACTCACCTTCTGCGTTTGTCTCTCTTTCCTTCTGGGTCTGTGGCACTCAGCTGGCCTTGCTGGCTGGGTCGTTCCTTCTAGCACTTATGATGCTGGCCCAGGTCCTGGCCAGGCCCGGCTCCCTCAGCAAATGCCAACACTTTCTCCAGCCTGTTTGCATCTCCAGCCATCTCCTAATCTCCATGCCCTTCCATACCATTTTACATCCGGGATATCTTCTATCCTGCTATGGTTAGATCTAGAATGTCCCCCAAAACTCTGATGTGCTCAGAAGTGAGGGGTACAGGAGGTGACTGGATCACGGGTGTGCTGTACTCATGGACGATTCAGCTGCTGTGCGTGCAGTAGCTGGGAGAGCTGTTAGGGGAGAGCCTGGGTATAGGAGGGCACTGGGAGCCCTGGTCCCTCGCTGTCCTCTCTGCTTCTGGGTATTTTTCCTCTGCCCAGGCACCTACACCATGCCTGTCCTGCCAGTCACCTATGGCTCGAATCCTCTAAACACCACGAGGCAAAATTAACTTCTGCTTGAATGTGCAGAAGTCAGGTATTTTGCCCCAGCAGCAGGAAAGGCAGGCCCCTCCCCAGGACAGAAGCACGGATGAATCAGCTCTGTTTCCCCAAGGGTGGACACCAGTGAGAAGAAGCCAACGGGGTAACACAGTGTGCAGGGGCAGTGCACACAGCACCGGTAACAAGGAAATGCAAGACTCTGGTTCTACATTTGCTTGAACTTCTGAGGTGGGTACCAGGGGGCTGAAGCCATTTCCACATTACGCCTCCTGGGAACAAAGCCTTTATTGGAGCTCGTCAGCCTCTTGTCACTCGTCCTCATGTTTCACACGGCTCCACCATCACCTCAGAGAGCCTGAGTCATCCTCTTCCTTAGGTCCCTGCCCCCACCTCCCAGCTCGCTCTGTAGTCCACTCAGCAAGTTTTGCCACTCAGTGAATGCCCCACCCTTTTCTGTAGTAGAAGCAGCCAGTGTGGGCTCCAGAGTCCCCCATGCTGTGCTGCTCACCAGCGGTCTGCTGGGTCCAGTCTAGCTTTCCCTCATGCTCTTTCTCATCCTTGGTGCCTCCTGCACCTGCACTGTGTGATCATGGGCTGGGACAGGAAGACTTGCCTGAGCTATTGATTCCTTAATTTCCATGTGGGAGGCCTTCCCCAGGGTCTCACATACTCAAATCTTGGAGACACCAGAAGATAGGGAACTTGGATTTGGACAGTGTTGCTCTGGGGTTTCAGAAACTCTAGCACTGTGACCTCTGCCACCTAAGGCTTGCAGGTGGGGCCTGGTCTTGCATGATTTTGACCCTGAATTTTCCCTGGTACTACTAAAGTCAAGGAACCAAACTTAACTCAGTATGTTTTTTCTTTATTCACAGACTTCCTTGTATAGAAGTTATATTTTCTCCTACCACCATGTCTTTCTTTTACAAAAGATGTATTAAGAGGAACAAAGAAGGACTCAAACTTGGTGGAAACGCAAGTACCACTGCTCAGCCACAGTGGTAGAGTGACTGTGTTTTCACAGTCCTTCTTAGCATTTTCCATTTCTAGGACCCTTGGATCGTAGCTGGGAGACCCATTTCATGTTTTTAAACCCCCCAATGCTTATCTGCTCAGAGCAGAAATTCTTCTTGTTCCTGCATGGAGAGCTAACGTAGAAGCAAAGGAGGATGCACTTTTATCTTGTCCAGCCTCTTTCTTCACTCTAGACTCACCCTGCGAAGGGGCCACTTTCTGATGCACGTAGATCTAGAAAAGATGGATCAGGTTAGCTGGGAGCAGGTTTGGGGCTCTGGGGACACTGTGTGACACCTCCTTACTGCGACATGATCCATCATTCTCTGAGCAGCTCAAGCCTGGGAGGGCTCTTAAGAACACTCGTGTTTTAATCCCAACTCTGGGGAGCTAAGATAAAGTGTATTTTCTGAATTATTTTTAGAAGCTTATGATAAAATGGTGAGTTTTGTGTTATATGTATTTTACCATAAAGTGGGAGAATAAGAGCTTATGAGCTAAATAGAGCCATTCACATTTCCACTTTCTGTTCTTGCTGTCCAGTGGGGTCACTAACTTGTATTTTACAGGTTATAAAATTAAAGTTTAAGAGATTGAGGAGCTTGCTAAAGAGAATAGGGTAGATGTGAAACTAACTGAAGCTTGCCCTCTGCCACCTTCTCATGGCCTTCTGCCCTGACATTTACACGCGCACCCACGCGCACACACACACACACACACACACACACGCACACACAACACCTGACTTGTCTTCTTGTTTTATTGTGTCAGCTGTTCCTTTGGGAAAGAAATCAGCTTCTCCTTGCCTGAGGGGTTTGCCAGTGAGTGTGGTGGGAGCTCCGGCCAGCCTCTTGGCATGAGAAAGAGGCAGAGCAGCACAGGGCGATGCATGCTGAGGAGCAGGTCGTGGTGCCCTTCCTGAGGTTGGACTGTCGCTCTTCTGTCTGCTTGTCAGGGGGTACTGGGAAAGCTACCTCACCCCTCTGAGCCTCACATGCCTCTTCAGAAAGAGGAAATGGAGTTGGCATTAGAGGGAGGATGGAATGAAATGGTGCGTTTCAGTCTTCTGCAAGCACAGTGCCCAGTGCGGGAGGCTTTCTGGATGCCAGCGGTTCCCATGGCCAGGCAGTGGCATTTCAGACCACAGAATGTGCAAATCAGGGACTGTGCGGTACAGTTTTATTAGCGGCCAACTTGCAAGTGGGACGCGCCACTACCAGTGTAATGTGAGGGGCAAATGGCTTGGTATAAAAGGAAAAGAACTTGGTGGAGAGTTTCTGGCTTAAAACATCTGTCCTCAGAGTGTGGCCAGGACCTGTAGCAGTAGCATGCGAGAGCTTGGAGGCACACAGGTTCCTAGACCTCGGTCCTCCTGTCAAAGGGTAAAAGCTTTGGGGTGCGTGCTCACCCGCGTGACTCTGAGGCCCGCTGAAGTTTGAGATCCATGTCTTAGAATTTTACAGCAAAGTCCTTATTTAGTTTCAGATACTCTGAGTTGTAGCTGTGAAGGAAGAAATTTAAAAAAAATATGTCTCCTAGAACCAAAAGGAAAAGAAAGCGATCCACTGGTCTAGGGTTTCGTGGGTTAGATCTGCCATATCCCTCCAGAGCCTCAAGTATTCGGAAGTGGGGTTTGTGGGAAGTGATCGGATTGTGGGTCACTATGCCCATCAGTGGCTTAGGCCACTGGTGACGCCATTCAGTGGAGTGTGCTGTGAAGAGGTGATGCCTGGCTGGTGGAGTGACTGGGCTGTGGCCTGGGAAGGTGTGTTCTTGTCCCCAGCTCTGCTGTGCCCTTCCACTGGCCATTGCTGCCTCGGAGGCAGCCAAACTGTGGACTCAACCACGGGAAACTACGAGCCAAACAAACCTCTCCTTTAAACTGCCAGTGTCAAGCGGTGGAGTCCAGCGATAGGGAAGTGGGTAACACAAGGGACTCAGTCATATTCCTAGTAAGAGCAGTGGGTCCGCATTGGTCACTGCTTGTCTTGTGGTGAAATTGAGCAGCTGGTGTGTGGCTGGCACAAAAGAAAGCACGGTCTCCACCATCTTCCCGTCTTCTCAGAGCCCCAAAGAACCAGAGCTGTGATGTTATCTGTGGCCCTCAGGAGCTCCGGCCCTTTCTCCCCGATGGCACCAACATGCTACGCACATTATCACTCTTGCCGTGGCTGCCTTGTATGCCGGTCTTGCAAGTGGTTGCTTAAGAAGAGTCTCTGCCTACTCTGGGGCAAACCCACTTGGTTAACTTCAAAGCTCATCCATAAGTGACTCCCACCCAGTCTAGCAAAACACCCCCATCTAGTGGCAGTGGAGCTGTCCAAACGTGTGAGCGCAGCTTCTATTGGTTCACAGAGTTGTCTGCTGCTCCCTGAGGAGGATAAAGAATACCCCCACCCCCCAAGCAACACAATCAGCAGGAAGCAGCCAGTGACAGCCATGGCAGTGGCTCCATCCCTAGGTATTGCTTTCTGCTTCTTTCTGATTCTCTGAAGCCTTCTGCATCTTCCTTGGCTACCAGGAGCCTCAGAGGTTTTCTCTCTTCATTTGCTGCTTTCCTTTTCCTCAACATTATTAGCTCCCAAATCTCTGGGCAGGGACTTTTCTTTGCTCAGATTTTTATTTCCACTTTACCAGGGTTGAATATTTATTTCTTCCTTTTTAAGTACCAACTGCACACTTGAGACCTCTCTTTTCCCCTTACACTGTGAGATATTTCCAGACTCCTCTGGAGTGTAAAGGGACATCTCGTCTTGAGCAGAAGGCTCGCAAAGAACCCCACACGGGGCCGTGTGGGCTAGGGCTTGCATGGCACAAGGTGAGATGGGCAGTAGTGCCAGCCTCAGTCATCTGTGGGTGCCTGGGTGCATCTTCAATCACCATCACTGAAGATAGAACTTAAAGCCTTTGATGACATCAAAATCCAACTCACCCTAAACGACAACTACATGAGCTGGTGATATACGAAGCATCTTCTTTTTCAAACTTGTTCCTGGAGCTGTAAAAATAATATGACAGCAACTAATAATGTAGGGTCCCTTGTGTCCTCGTCAGACCAATTATTACTATTATTATTATTATTATTGTTATTATTACTATTATTATTATTATTTTGTATTTTAGGGAAGGGTCTACAAGGTGCACAGGGTCTCACTAATAGGTCAGACTCAGAGTGATCTGCCTGTTTACAGCCTCCCAAGAGCTGCGATTACAGGTGCATGCCACCATGCCAGTCTCAATTGCTGCCTAAGTGTGGTTGGGGGTGGGGCCGGCAGGGCAAGCCTAGGAATGGAACCCCTGGCCCCTGTGCCTGCTTGCAGGCAATTTAATCCTCTGAGCTATTTGGCTGGCCTTTCAAAGTTGAGAAGGATTTTTTTTGGCGGGGGGGGGGGGGAACTGAGCTAAGCTGCAGGTGCATGCCCCGCCCCGTGGATCAATTTGAGCAGGTTCTCAATTTCAGCAGGGATTAATCCCTAGAGGGCTGTTCAGACACAGGTGACGTAGCTCATCCTGAGTTTCTGACTTATCCCGTTTGGACAGAGCCTAGAAGTTTCGGTTCTAACCAGTTATCAACCAGGGACCATACTCTGGAAACGCGTGCCCTGGGCCGTCCAGTAGGTGCTTCTCAGCCTTGCAAGGGACGAGTTACTACCCCATTTTACAGATGAGAAAACAAAGGCCATGAGCATTGCACGGAGCAAAACCAGGACTTGAAGCCAAAGCCACTGCAGTGCTATCAACCTGTGTCTCCAGGCCTCTTGGGGCTGGTCAGCTCAGGACTCTCTTCTGTAGGCTTGTCACACAATGGGAGACCCAGACGAGCCCAGTGCCCTTTCCAGGGAAGGGTCCTGGCGTCACCCACATTTCACCTCTGGGTGACATGAATTCCCAGACAGATGTTCTGTGTTCACCCCAAATAGTTTTCTGTTCCTTCCTCAAATGCTTGTTGAGATTCTCCTCCGAGAGTGGCTTGTGCAGGTATAAGAGGGGTGACACCATCAGGCTGTGATGGCCTTCACCACCTTTAGTGACAGGGTTGGACTTGTACCAGGATCTTCCTGCTTTGGCAGTGGCAAAACAGACATTCAGGCAAAGAAGTGTGCAGACGGCATGCAGCTGACCCCTCGGCCCACCCAGAGGTGGCCCATCCCTAAAGCAGTTCTGTGCTGTGCTCCATGCTAGGCAGGAAACTGGGGATCAGAGGAGGTGCCAGGGTGTTTCTCCCCTCCTTGGCTGTGGCCGGCTCTCGGCGACAGCAGAACATCCTTCTAGGCCTGACTTTGACTCTCGCCTGCACCAATGTTGGTTTTTGCCTTCTCCCTTTTATAAAATTGTCTCTGGAACCAACTCCCTTTCTTACAAGGAAATCTAGACAAGTTGTGCTTCCCTTCACTGGGTCCTGGCTAATTCAGCCCCTGCCGTTGTCCTGGGTGTCCCCACTCCTCTTTCTAAACCAACTCCTACCACGTTGTTGTCACACTGTGTTCGCCTCTCTAGCCTTCTCGTGACCTTCTCCGGGTAGCGATATCCAATTCTCTGTCAAGTCCTTAGTGTCTGCTCTGGAACTGGGACTTTCAATAAGTTCAGCTAATGTGTGGTAAGTGACTGAGTGATAGCTTGTGGTCAGGGCTGAAAATGGGCCAGAAAAATGAGGATGGAATGGTCAGCATCTGCCCATCAGTCAAGATTCTCCAGCTGGGTATGCTAGTGCACACCTGTAATCCCAGCTGTCTGAGGGGATGAGGCAGATAAGAAGTTTGAGCCCAACCTGGGCTACTTAGTGACTTAAGGAGACCCTGTCTCAAAATAAAAAAAAAAAAAGGACTAGAAGAGTTAGTTCAACATGAAGTCCCCCAGTTCATTCACCGTTACAGAACCCCCCTTCATTCCCAAATAAGGCTCGCTCTGTGGAAACACCACCCTTCCCTCAAATTTGAAATAGCGGTGATACCTCTTCAGCTTGCTTCAGGGTTATCAGTTGCCTGCTGTTCCATTATGAGCCATGCCACACGCAGTGGCTACAGCAGCAACTTATTACTCCTCATCTGTCTGTGGGATACACTTGAGTTGGTCTGCTCGGGCCTTGCCCGGGCCTGCTCACTGCCACGGCAGGAGCCCTTTGCCAGGGAGTGCTAGCCTCAGGTACACCCCCTCGGGGACTGACACCCCATGGGCTCCCCTCTTTGTGCCTGTTCCTCTGTGATCCTCAGAGAAGCCAGCCTAGGCATGTCGGCACACCAGCTGTGTCCAAGGCTTGGCAGGGGAAGCTCAAGAAAAATACAGAATCAGTTCTGGAGCAAGCATTCTGGGTCCCAGCCTGGATTCAGAGGATTGGGAAAAAGTCCTACCTCTCCCCGAGAGGGGCTCTGAAGGATTTACAGCTGTGCTCACTCTATCGGGGCGTGGTTCTCTTCATCACAAAGCACCCCATAGTACAATATTCAACACAGGTGTGTTTGACTGCACCATCTGGCACAGATGTAAGAGGCGACCCAGCCACTCATTGGAGGTCCACAAACCACACTGCCACACGAGCCCTCACTTAGTTCTCAGTCTGGCCACCAGATGGTGGCATTGCTTAGTCCACTTGGAGCAGTTGAAGGCCGGCGCCAAACCTGTCTGAGGGTGCCACTGAAGCCGATTTTGCCACAAACACAGCCCCATCACAGTGGAAACAATCACAAGGACATTAGCAGTAATCAGACCTCGTTGGCTTGCTGGGTGCTTGGTGTAATTGCGTGTCCTTGATTTCCGTGGGGGCAGTGCAGCCAATTCCACACCGCTGCTTTTTGTGCCCTCTGTACCACTGCCCTTGTCTGAAAGCTTAAAACACCACACAGGGCCTAACAGAGGACACTGGTCTGCAGATTAGTGCAGTGTGTGATGTCAATGGCTGCTTCTTGGTTTTGCTGATTGAGTGTCGTCGTTGGAGCACATTCTAAGCACTCAGCGGAACGCTGAAATGGGGGTGGGGTACTGAACCTGAGGCATGTCGCTTTTTTTCTTATACATACATGCCTAAGATAAAGTTTGATTTATAAGTTAGGCACAGTAAGAGATTAAGAAGAACTGATAACAAAATAGAACAATGTACTGTCACAAAATTGTCAGCAGCCCCAGGCTTCTGTTTGGAGGTTGTTATAAACTACATGGGAGTTACTTGGACACAGGCAGCACAGTAGCCCAATAGTGGGTCTGAGAGTGGAGCCAGGTCCACGGTGACTAATGGGCAGGTGAATCTGCTGACCAGGAGTGACTCGGGCTCTGGGCAGGACAGAGCAGGGTGGCACAGATTTAACCTTGCCACTAGGACCGGTGCAATTCAAAACTTAAGAATGACTTACTTTTGGAGTTCCACATTGAATATTTTTGGACCTCGGTTGACCAGAGGTTACTACTAAAGCCATGGAAAGTGAAATTTCAGAAAAGACAATACTGTCTCTATGATGTTCATCACTGACTCAGGAGCTCGGGGATGAGGTAGCTCTGTACTGCTTTTATGGCTTTTTGTAAGTTTATAATTAGTTTGGAATATCAAGTTTAAAAAAAAAAAACCACCAGACTTCTTAAAAATAACCTTCCTAGCTGTGTGTTACTGGTATTTGGGCCACCATTCTGTTGTAATGTTATCAGTCAATGCCAAAAAGAACAATGAGAAGACCTGATGAAAGTAGCTCAGAGGACTCACTGAGACTCGTCCCTCAGTGAGCCAAGAACCCCTGATGCAAATCAGCTTCATTTCGGGTAGTGAGCGTGATCTCATGCGTAATCATTTCAGTAAAGGAGGACCACGTGCTTAGTAACGAACTTGACCACGACCTCTATTAACTTCCATCCCTTCCCCATCATCAGTTTCACACAGGGGTCAACCATTAGCATTCTAAGCAAGGGAGAAAGAAACAACCAGAGAGCCCACAGGTGAAGCTGCTATCCATCACCTGGAGTCCCAGCTTTCCGGGACTGTCAGCAACAGACCACAGCTGTCCCTGGACCCCCTTCACTACACTCCATTTCCCAAAATGCCAGCCAGGCTACACATTTGGGAGCAGTGAGTTGAGTATTGATTTCAGAAGGCCTTTTTCTTTCTTTCTTTCTTTTTTTAGAATTTTTTATTTTATTTATTTATTTTTTTCTTGTTTCAGAACCTTTGTTTGTTTATTCACTCATTTTTATGGCCGGCTCAGCCTGCCCTGAGGGCAGAGCTGGCGCAGCATGTGGTGCCGGGGATCGAACCGCGGTCCCTGAAGCCGCCCGAGCTTTCCCAAGCAGGTGCTTTAGACCACTGAGCCATCCCGCCGGGCCCAGAAGGCCTTTTTCTGGTTGTTCTGTCAGACTGCTGCAGGCCTCCCGTCTGCCTTGTGTGGCCCTGGCTTTGGAGCCCTGCAGACCCGTAGCCCCTGCTGGACTGGCTGGGCCGCCCCCTGAGGAGGCCTGTCTGTGAGGCCTCCTCCCTTTGGCCTGCACTCAGAGTTCCCTGTGCCCTGGGCCCCCTGCACAGCTCCGGCTCTGCTCTTGGGCACTTTTGTTCTACTTGTGGGTAGGAAAGCTTACTTCCAAGGGTGGAGGGACTTGGCTAAGGCCAAAGAGGTGAATGGAGTAGAGGACTTGATATTAATCTAGACTTTTAATTTTTTTTTAAATTAATTTTTGAACCAGTGTTTGGGGATTAAATCCAGGGCCTTTTCACTGAGCGCCATGCTGTCTCCATCTATCTATCTATCTATCTATCTATCTATCTATCTATCTATCTATCTATCTATCTATCTATTTTTGAGACTAAACTGCTCTCAGTTGCCCAGCCTGAGCTGCAGTGGGGGACTCTTCCGCCTGTGCCTGCCAGGTTGCTGGCATTGTGGGCTTGAGCCAGACCTTTCTCACGTTCCAACAGACCAAGAAGAGAAAACTGTTCCAAGTGAAGCAAAACTCGCTTGGAACTTTGCATGTTGAAAGTGGTAGTTTTGCATGCTTTTATTTACCAGCTTGCCCTGTTAAAGTGGACCTTAGAACGGCTTCTAATGCTCACACAATGTTGGAAGTAGAGCCATGAGATTTTCACTTGTGGATAGGTGGACAGAGAGCTGTTAGCTTTTTTTTTTTTTTTTTTTTTCCATCAGCGAGGAGACAATAGGGAGCAGTGGGTTTGGCTGCTCCGTGGTACAAGGGCATTTCCTGGGATTGAATTACTGCTTATGTTTTGCTAGCTGAAAGAACGTGAGAATTTTTCACTAAAATGCAAGTGGAAGCTGTGAAAAATCAAAACAGCATTCAGGGTGCAGGGCAGTGAGGCCCAGGGGTGGCTCCGCCCCCAACCTCGCCCCCAACCCTGCCCTCAGAGATCAGACCTGCACCTAACACCATGCCACAGTGCCACGTGGGTTCCCTGAGAGTTTCTAGAAACAAAGGCTGCTGAGGTCCCGACCAGTCAGTCAGAGGGCGTGTTGGGAAAAACATCTTGAGCTTTTGTTATTGGTAGAGATAGAGCAGAGCCTTCTGCATGCCTAAAGCTGCCCTGGAAACTGGACTTTCAGAGCTCCACTTAGAGGCTGTGTGCTCCTCAGCTAGTTATTTGGATCTTCTCTTTGTCAGTAGTTTTTTTTTTTTTTTCTTTAATTTTTTTAATAAAATGCTCATCACACTAAATGTGACCATTTTGCAGCAGGTCATCCTGCGCCCTGAAGCGCGTCTCCCAGGGTTGCACGGTTGGGTGCCTGCCAGCTGGTCTGTGCCCAGAGCCTTCTCCCCAGCCACTTTGTTCACCAATTTTCCTGCTGCTAGGACAAATTACCCAGCACCCAAAATATAACAGCAAAGAGGTTTGATTCAGCCCACCATTCCCGGGAATTTAGCCGGGGTCTGCTGGCTGAGGGGCGGGGGAGAAGGGCCTGGAAGAGAAAACGGCTCCACTCGAGGTAGCCAGGAAGCAGCGAGTGGAAGGGCAGAGAGGCCTAGGGCCAGATGGAGACCCCGAGGCCACGCCTCCTTGACCGTGCATGCACAGAGCTGTGC
>PVJA010000860.1:0-55238 GCA_004027025.1 Myocastor coypus | reverse complement strand
GCGCCTGCTTAGGTAGACGCCCGGCACGCCCACGTGCAGTGCCAGCCCCCCCCCTCCCCAGGGGCGCCCTGAGGAAGCCATTGAGACTGGGCACAGCGGTGCGCACCTACAATCCCAGCTCTTGGGAGGCTCAACATAAGTGGATCATTATGAGTCTGATCTATGTAGTGAGACCCTGAACACCCTGTAGACCCTTACAAAAGAATATTAATTAGTTGTTCATATTACCTGATATACGTATGCAAAATTGGAAGAAAGAAAAACAGAAAAAAAGAAAAAGTATATAAGAAAGCAAGAAGAGAGAAAAAGAAAAAGAAGACACAACAAATTAAGGATTAGCTGACCTCCTTTCCATAGGTCACCAGAAATCCACAGTACAGTTGTCCTTTTCTTTGGGGGGGGGCGGGGGCAGGTACCAGGGATCGAACTTGGAACGTTGTGCTTGCAGTAGTTGCTTCAGCCCCTGAGCTATGTACCCGGCCCAAGCCTCCTTTTCAGGATAAGAAAAATTACTATGGTAAGAGGCTGTGTAAACATAGTTTGTGTCCTCTGGGTGTCTGTGTGTTAGACGAGAGAGGCAAATCCATGTCCAATTCTAACAGGAGGCAGCGATGCCGGAGGAAGGCTAGAAGGATGAGCGGCCCATCTGGATGGGTGCCAGTGCAGGAGTGACAAACACGCAGGGTCTGCAGGGGATGAAGGAAGGGAGCTCGGCTCTCCCAGCTCCTTTCCCAGCAGTCTGGCTTCCCTTCCAGCGGGAGCTGCTGAGGACTCTGAGCAGAGTGCTCTACTGTGCGCTCGGGAAGCCGGGTCTGGTGGCCTTGCAGGGCTTGAGTGGGGTGGGCAGTGGAGGGAGGGGGTGTCAGAAAGAGGAGCAGCATTGGAAGGCTGCTGTATGGGCCTGGTAGGGAGGAGGGGGGCGGGCTTTCTGCTTTTACACTGGGCTGGACTCCTGGCAGGTTGTAAGGGATAAAACAGGACTGTGGTTGTTGGTCAGATTTCCTTCTCTATGGCAAAATACCTGTGATAAACAATTTCCCAGGAGCAAAGATATATTTGGGTGCATGGTTGTGGAGGGTTTAGTCCATGGTTGGCCACGGCTGCTCCTGGGCCTGAGGCAAGGTGGAGCATCTGTGCAGCCCCTGTGCCTCCCCTGTGCAGCCCAGCTAGCGGCTTAGCCTGTGTCCTCAGCTTGTCCTCCGTCCTTCTAGCAAGGATTTAGGAACTTTCAGTGTCTAGTTCTAGCACACACTTCCTTCGGAGGGATTTAGGAACTGGCCACCCTGCACCTTAGCCCTTGCTGGCGTAGGACTTGGGACTACCAGAGCTGAGCTGCTGGGGGCCTGGGGCACAGCTTATGTTAGGTGAGCGAGTGGGGCGAGGTTCAGACCAAGTCCTCTGACTGCAGAGGAGTACACTCTCCTGTGCCTGTGGGCCCACTGCTCACTCATCCCAGTTGGACCCCAGACACGCAGTATTCCTCCTGCTGCCCTCTTGGTGTGAGCTTGGCAAAGCCAAAAAGAGTGATGGAGCCTCTGAGCCTTCTCCTGTCTCCCACCATGCATCCCTTGGACATAGGAGCCAAGAGCTGGCTGCTTGCCTGCTTTGCCGCCTCAGCCCGTGTTCTGACTCTTCCTGCAGGGCATAGGAGCTATCAGGGGAGACCTTGGACTTGAGGAGAAAGCCTGGCTGGAGGGCAATGTTTTCTCTCTCATCATGGGCGCCTTCTGCTCAGGACTGAATGCAGTTCCTGCTGGTTTTGTGTGCATGGCCTCAGAGGGGCTGTGCTGGCCACAGCCCTAGGAGTCGCCTTCTGTCTGAGAAACTAGAGGAGTGGGGCAACACTGCAACTGACCTGTGTTGGCAGCCGCCTCTTGCCTCTGCGATTACTGCTCTGTTCAAATGAAAGCCCCTTTCATACCTGAAAAAGTCAACACCCCACATAGGAGCTAATTAATCTCTTGATTATTCCTCATCTGCATGGGCTCACCAGCAGGGTTGGGCAGGACCAGCCATCTCCAGGGGTCAGTCCAATCCCAAACCCTTGAACCAATTCTCTTTTAAAAAACTAGAATCTTGTTTTCTTCCTGAAGCCTCATAACATGGCTAAGTGGGCTCCTGTTTCCATAAAGTGAAGTTCACACACATGCGCGCGCGCACACACACACACACACACACACACGCACACATCTTGCAACCATCTACCTGATGTTCCCACAGCGCCTATCATAATTCCAGGGCCAACAACATATGCAAACCCCACAGGAGTAGAAGTCAAGGGTGCATTCACTGTGCACATTGTGTGATGTGAGCATTGTGCTCTGGTGGTAGGAAGATAGATGAGGAGCACAGAGGCACAGGAGGAGCTTGTTGGCTGGGCAGATCCAGCCTGAGAGCAGGAACAAGCCGGTTACACGGGAAGGCCTGCATTATGCTTACTGGAACCCCCTCAAAAGCTTTCCCAGTCAGAGTCAGAGATAAGTCAAGGGTAAGAAGGATAAGAAGCTCCACTGAGGAACCTTGCCAATTCAGTAAGACAAGAAAAATAAATGAATAAACGAATACAGAAAGTAAGAGGCAAAGCCCTTGCTTGCTCTGTGAGGGTGCCATGGGGGTGTACTTTCAAGATCCAATGATTTCCGAAGTTCCACATACAATAAAAGAGGCAGCCACGACTGCAGGTTGTGGGGTCAATGCACAAAAAGCATTCTGTAGAGCCACACTCATCTGTACATGTTAGGCAAAGCAAGGTGGGGCTCTGCGCTGGTGCATTGGGCTGCCAACTCGGTTGGTTCGAGGCATGCCTGGATTAGTGAGGGATGTTTGTGGCTGTGTCTGGTGGGCAGTGAAGATGTACTGGCCCTGAGGACTCCACCTAGTCCTCCGCCCTCGCTTTGGGCTCTGCCACCCCCCCACCCCCCACCCCCCACCCCTGCTGTGGCGCCCGTGAGCTGGGCAGCTTTCCTCTGCGAGGCCCTCTGCAGTGCTGCCCTGGCCTTGCAGCCAGCCAACCCGTGGGCTGAAACCACTGTACTTATGAACCCAAATAAACTCTTTATTAAGTGGCAGATGTCAGGTGTTTTGTCCCAGTGATGAAGAGGTGACTAATATAGTCTGTGCTCTCAACAGCAACCAAACAGCAGGCTGCATATAGTTTAATGGAGAAGCTGATCGACCATTATCTGGGTCTGTAATCCATGGAAAATGATCTTTCTAGATTGGACAACTCGTTAGCATCGAAGTATTCTATAACAGAAAATTTCAATAAAAACTTCAATTTTTAACTTAATCTTTTTACATCAAAAAATTTCTCTTTGGGGGCCCAGCAGTATGGCTCAGTGGTCTAAAGCGCCTGATTAGGAAAGCTTAGGCGGCTTCAGGGACCACGGTTGGATCCCCAGTACCACATGCTGCGCCAGCCCTGTCCTCAAGGCAGGCTGAGCCAGCCATAAAAATAAATAAATACACAAAAGTTCTGAAACAAGAAAGAAAAAAAAAAAAAAAAAAAAAAAAAAAAAAAAAAAAAAAAAAAAAAAAAAAAAAAAAAAAAAAAAAAGACATTAGGGGAAAAAATTTCTCTTAGAATTATGCAAGCCAATTTTAGAATTCATTTGGACCAGTAAGATGTGTTTATAAGTCTAATACTCCTGGGAAAAAAGCAACAAAATTAAGAAAACACGTTAGAGCAGGGAGACAGATCTGAAAATCATTAAGTTCAGCACAGGGCAGCCAGGCATGGTAAGCCAGCAGGAAGGCCACAGTCTTCAGGGGGACATTTGGAAACAGCTGAGCGTCAGACCTCTACCCCATAGCAACTGTAAAGGTGAGTCTCAGCTAGAAGAAAATATAAGAACAAAAACTTTAGTATTGCTAGAAGATAAACCTAGCAGGGTATCTTTATGACTTTCAGGCATTAAAAAGAATTTCTTATGAATGAATGAAGAAAATGTTGTTTATATATACAGTAGAGCAGTGGTCATAAAGAGTGGAGTCTTGTGATGTTTTGCTCAAGAGCAGGAAAATGAAGATCTTGGCATTAAGTCCTTGGCATTAAGTGACCTAGCTGTTTCCTCGCCAGGCAGTGCTTGTGCCGCTGAGCTATCTCCTCAGCATGGAAAGGATCAAGTTGGTGAACCAAGGCCCTGCTGCTTGTGTTCCCACGCCCACGTGGGGGCTAGAGGAGTCGATATCAGAGAGTAGAGCAGCAGCTACCTGAGGCGGAGAAGGGTGGGGTGAATGGAGAGGGATAGAGACAGATTGGTTAATGGTGCAGACATATAATTAGAGCTGGGAATATACCTTAGTGGCACAAGTGCCTGCCTGGCAAGTGTAAAGTCCTGAGTTCGATTCCTAGCATGAGAGGGGGGGGGATTAGAAAGATTAAATTCTAGCATTTTATAGTATAAGTGGAGAAGTTATGGTTAACAACATACTGTTATATATTCCAAGCTGAATAGTTAAATGTTTCTAATTAGAAACATTTCTAATTGTATTAGCAACTTAAATGTTTCTCATATAGAAAGTAACAGTTTGACATGATGGATAGGCAAGCTATTAACTCCAATCATCATTCATTGAAATGTGTTGGAATGACGCCCTGTGCTCCAAAATATGTGCAAAGTGCCGGTTAAAGCTTAGGCAAGCATGCAGGAACTGAGGTTCTATCCTGGCACCACATGCTGTGCCAGCCCGGCTGCAGGGTGGGCTGAGATGGCACCCCCCCCCAAAAAAAAAAAAAAATCACAATTTCTTAGGGAAGATTTAAAGACTTTAATTCAGAATTGAAAAGACTGGTAAACTTGATTGAGTTAGAGTCTCATTCCGTAGAGCTGCCTCGTGCGTGCTTATGGCCTGCAAGCATGTCTACGGCGCTGTCTTTGAAAGCCAGCGGGGGAGAGGCATGGAGCAGGAAGAGCAGATGTTATATTAAAAACGGCAAAATGGTGGTGCTGCTTAACTCTGGAGAGTGGAACGTGAGAGCTTCCCACGCTTGCAAATGCTCATTTGTATTTTATTGATTGGTTGATTGACCGATTTCACTGATCAAACCCAGGGCCTTGCCCACGCTAGGCAAGTGCTCTTCCACACCCTCAGACCTAAGCTGGCCCACGCCTATGGTCATGGTGCTCAAAGGCTGAGAGAGGAGGCCAGCCAGGGCAGCTCTGCAATATCCCCCTTGGAATTTAAAAATAAAAAAGGAAGTAAATAGAAAGGGACAGGGAGGAACTCAGTGACCAAACTCTTACCTAGCATGCCTGAGTAATAATTTACTCAAATTAGTAAATAAAAAATGAATAAATAAAAGTTCTTTTCATGGAAGCACAAAGCCACCACCAACTCCAGCTGGAGACATGGAAGCTACCCTGGTGTGAGGGGGAATGGCTAGGCCTCACACCTGGCTCTCTGTGTCCTTGGGGCTCTCACGTTCACTTTGGGGTTCTACACAGGGAATCCGGACCCAGTAATCCTCCCTGATGGATCTTGAACCTTCTCTTCCCTGAGTGGGAGAGGTAGAGCTGCCAGAGTACGAGAGGAAGGAAGTCCAGGGAAGAGCACACTTTTCCAGCATGATGTTTTGCTCAAGAGCAGGAAAATGAAGAGCGTGGCATTAAGTCTTCTGTGCCTGGCCTCTCACTGCAGAGGCCCTGCTCCACCTCCCTGAAGCCCAGCAGTGACCTGGCTGTTTCCTTGACAGGGAGTTCTGGTGCCTTATAATTAGCGACCAAGTAGCAGATTCTTAGCCAGCTGGGGCTGCCTTTGCTGACCTAGCCAGAGCAGCTTAATTGTCTTCATTATCGTTCTGGAGTCACAACAAAGAGCCAAAAGACACACTGGTGTGGTGGTGAAGAGGAGGAGGGTGCAGCGGGTGCCTAGGGAGCCACCGGAGTGAGGACTGGAGATTTGGAAAAAGGGATCTTAGGCTCCTGTTCTAAGCACACCCTGGCCTGCGTTTTCTTATCTGTAACATGGGGCCAACCCAATGAAAGCAGAGCAGAAAGAGGTGTGTGTGTGTGTGTGTGTGTGTGTGTGTGTGTGTGTGTGTGTGTGTGATTATTTGCACTTAAAGACAAAGAGAAAAGAGGAGAAAGAGGAACACTTCCACGGGGCCTGAGTGTGACTATTCTGGTCACTGTTGTCAATCCTGCTGAGTAATGTAACCAAGACATCAGTCATCTGAAATAACTGGAGCGCGCGGGCAGATTCTTCCAACTGACTAAGATGCCTCTGCAAAGCCTGTCTGAAGGCTGCATGACAGGAGATTCAGAGCTGGAAGGCAGGACATCTTCCATGGCCCCTATCTGTCACAGGAGTGAATTTTAAGGGACTCAGTTGACAATCTAAGTCAAGAGGTACTGGTAGCAAAGTTAGGGTTGGGGTGTAGATGTTTGTGCTACTTTCCAGGTGGGGAAAAAATCATTTATCTCTAGCCTGATCTTACTCTAATTTTTTCTTCCATCTTCTCTGTTTCTTGGGATAAAGCATACTTGTCTACTTTTTATTCTTTTATTTTTGAGGTAAAGTCTCATCATGTTGTCCAAGCTGGTCTCAAACTTGTGATTCCCCCACCTCAGCCTCCGGGGTAGCTGGGGTCGCAGGCAGGCGCCTCTACACCCAGCTCTTCATCTTCTCTTTGTTTGGCCATCTCTTCTTTTGCCTTCTACGCTTTTCTCCTGAAAGGAGTTTGAGAGCTTAAGGGACAGCGAGGTGCTCCATCTGTGCCGTCACGCTGCTGTTTTGTGGGACGTGTGATAGTGCGGGCGGTGACGCAGTGTCACACCTACTATTGCCGTTCTATCACTGCCTGGTCGACACTGCTGAAAAGAGGGCCTCGGTGGGAGCTGCCTTGGGGTGATGGTGTTCGTCCAGAGTGAGAGGGGCTTGAGCGAAACAGGGGCAAGTGGCAAAGGTGAAGTTCCTATGTTCTTAGCGACGGGTACTGAAAAATTTGTGCTTTCTGATAGTTATCTTTACACTGTTGGAAGAGTATAGAGAAAAGTAGCAGTCAGTGAAATTCCTCTTTCAATTTACTTGTATCACAGTAATTTTTTGAAAAAAAAAAAAACCTAGTGTGTCTTTCTTCCTTCCTTCCTTCCTTCCTTCCTTCCTTCCTTCCTTCCTTCCTTCCTTCCTTCCTTCTCTCTCTCTCTCTTTCTTATTTATTTGTATTTTTTAGGGAAGGGTCTACAGGATGTTCAGGGTCTCACTGCTAGGTTGCACTCATAGTGACCCGCCCGTGTGCAGCCTCCCAAGAGCTGGGATTATAGGCGCATACCACCACGCCCAGTCTCAGTTGCCATCTCAGTGTGCCCCAGCGGCAAGGCCAGCACAGCAGGCCCAGGGATCAAAGCCCAGATCCCCGTGCCTGCTTGCAGGTGCTTTAATCCGCTGAGCTATTTGGCCGGCCCCCTGGATTTATTTCTTAAGCCACTACTACTGTTGATACTTTTGGTCTCCCCCTCACACCCACGCTCACGCCCAGGAGAAGCTGTATAGCTCTTCTTCGGACCCCCTGGCTGGTTCTCTCCAGTACGGTGCTGTCTCTTTCACAAATGCATGGCTTTTTACTGCTTGCCAGCACTCACTGTTTTGGGCAGAGCTCTCTTTGGGAAGCCACACTCATGGCCAGGCCTAATAATGGGTCCTGTTTTTCCATCCTGGCTGTCGCGCCATTTGAACTGTACATCGCTTCAGTATTAAGGGAGCATCTTGGAAAAGCATTGCTAATTACATTGCCTTGCACATCTGTGGCCACTTTTAGTCTTAAATAGGCAGGCTGTACTGGCCACTGAAACCAGGCATGGTGGCACACGCCTGGGATCCCAGCATAGTGAGTCCCTGTACCAAATTAAAAAAAAAAAAAAAAAGGCACATTGCTAAGGATGCAGTTCCAGCTCTGGGGCTATCAGTATAGGAGAGTAATGCTAAGAAATACTTCAGATGTTTGTGATATGTAAAGGGTATGAGAGGGGTAAGATATCCAATCTGCATGAACGTTATTTGCAGCAGTTAGATCAGCATCTAATTTTATTAGGCACAGTTACATCAGCCATGAGCTGGCCCTGACCGTCACTTACTTTTCTGTAGCCAGAGGCTGCCTGTGGTCACCACTGGAGAATCCATCCGTGCATTTTTTTTTTAATTTCTTTTTAAATAGAAGACAGAGTTGATTGGATGAAATCATTAACACTCCCAAAGTGCACATAGAGTGCTACTGACATTGGATTTTGGAGAGAAATTGGGGGAGAGCGTGAGAACAAATGTTTTCCACAACAAACTTTTCTTTTCCTTCAAGGCTTTTTCAAGAACTATCTTAGGTTTGCAGTAACATTGAGGAGGTGGAAACTTCCTGGTGACCTCTCCCCCATGGCCTTCCTGTTATCAGCCCCCTCCAGCAGGGGGATGTTTCTTGGGACAGGTAAGATGACATTGACACATCTATACCATCCAGAGCCCATAGTTTACATTTCTTTTGGTATTAGGACTTGAACTTAAGACCTCGTGCTTGCCAGACAGACACTGTGCCACTGAACTGTATCCCCGGGGGAGCTCTCTCCTGATGTTGCATATACTATGGTTTTGGACAAATTCACATTGACAAGTGTCCATCACTGTAGTACAGTGACGTGCCACAGTAAAACCCTCCACAGTCCATCTGCTCAGCCCTTTACCTCCCAGCACCTTGCAGCCACTGGTCCTTCCACTGTGTTTGCTTTTTGCCGTGTAGCTGTAACCATGCACTACATAGCAGGCATATACAGAACCCTTTCAACTATACCCCGTGTCCAGAGTTTATTTAGCAATAAAAACCCTACAGATAGGTCTATACAATTGTCTGGTTGGCAGATTTTTATATAGACCCATCGATAGGTCTTTTCATGGCTTGATAGTTCCTTGCAGAACTAAAAGGAAAGAAGCTAGTAATATAAAGTATTGTGCATGTGCACGTGCGTATGTGTGTGTGTGTGTGTGTGTGTGTGTGTGTGTGTACGCAAATACAACAGCTATGCAGGCTTTAGAAAATAGAGTAGACATCGCATAACTACCATCAGGTGGGTTTCCAAATGGACGCCCTTGGCACCCAGAAGGCCTGAACCACATCAGCCTCCTTCCCCATATGTAGTGTGCTAATGTCCTGGCTTTCTATGTAGTTTTATTATGCGTGTGTCATCCTCTTCTGGTTTGAAAGTAATATACTCATATACTACAAATTGTCCATACTCACCAGAGCCTAAAAGATTTCATTTTCTATTTTGTAATACAGAGTTCTTAGAACATTTAACTTCTCCCAATGTATTTTCTCTTCTTTTTTTAAAAAAAAATTTATTTATTTATTTATTTTCTTGTTTCAGAACCTTTGTTTGTTTATTCACTCATCCCTATGGCCGGCTCAGCCCGCCCTGAGGGCAGGGCTGGCACAGCATGTGGTGCCGGGGATCAAACCTAGGTCCCTGAAGCCGCCCAAGCTTTCCCAAGCAGGCGCTTTAGACCACTGAGCCATCCCACCGGGCCCCATATTTTCTCTTCTTGTGTTCTTAAGATACATCATTGTGGGACTTGGCAGATAGCTCTGTGGCACAAGTGCCTGCTTGGCAAGTGCAAGGTGGTGAGTTCAAACCTGGGTCCCACAAAAAAAAAAAAAAAGAAGAAGTTACATAGTTATATCTGGCTGGAGCACACGTCACCTCACTTGTGCGTTTGCCCCTTTCTTTGCTTTTCCCTCCTTTTGTGTTTCTAGTCTCCACTTAGGGTCACCTCCATTCTTCCTGCATTATTGATGAGCTTCAGGATTTCTGTGTGTGAAAACTCCTCAATCTCATTATCATTGACAAGGATACTTGTGGTGGTTATTTTAGTTTAATATAGTTGCCATGGAAAATTACCACAAGTTTGACATTTTAAACAACATCAATTTATTCTCTTGTGGTTCTTCAGGACAAAAGGCCCAAATCAGTTTGAGTGAGTTCAAATCAAGATACCAGCAGAGCTTCCCTCTGCACATTCGGGAGGGGAACCCCGGCCTCCTCCCACACCGGGACCTGCGCTCCTTGGCTCCTGGCTCGCTCCTCCACCTGAGAGCCAGCTGCTGGTATAGCACCTTCAGATCCTTCCTTTCCTCTACCTCACCTTCTCCTCTGTGTCAAATATGCCTTGTCACGTAACACTATGATTGCATTTAGGAGCCACTGGCATAATCCAGGATAGTCGAGCCCTCTCAAGATCCTCAAATGAATCCCATCTACAACGTCTTTTCTCCCCTCCCACATGAGACATCACTGACGGGTATCATAGGCTGTGACCTGGATATCTTTAGGGGTTGTTACTCATCTTTCCACATCGCTTATAGGCTGGGCATTCCCTTTTAGCATGTTAAACATATTCAGTGGTCTTTGGTTTCTATTTTTTCTTTAAGCTTCTCTTTGTTTCAGTCACCGTGATCCCTGTAGTGGGCCTACACGTGCACTTCATGTTTATGCTGCTTGACAAACTGTAGTTGTTGGCTTCCATGTGTCTCTCAGGGGTTCTGGAAACTCCGGAGGCATAACCTCTTCTCTATTATCTCATCTTCACCTTGTTTTTCTCCTCAGGGACCCCAGTGAACTGCAGGTTGGACCTTCTCACTGAGTGGTTCAGAATGCAGATTCTAAACCCACTCTTTTTCATATTGTTTCTTTTTAGAATTTTTTTTTTTTTACATATTTGGTGCTATATTGGGGATAATTTTCTGTGACCTAATCTCTGGTTCCTGACTCTTGTTCTTAACCTTTTGCCAAACATGTAAGATTTTCATTGATAACTAAAATTTTTCCTTCCTACAAGTTCTGTCCAAGCCTTTTCAAAGTCTTCTAAGCCAGCTCTTATAGGTTTTTGCTTCCTGTAGACACCTGGAAGCTTGTGGTTTACCTTTCTGTGTAGCTAATGCCCATAAATCCAGTGAGTACCAGAAGTTGGTTTAAGTCTTGTGTCTGCCCTCTGTGGTTCAACTGGTTCTCAGTTCTGTTGGCTTATTCCCTTATACTCTTGATTCATATATATATTTAGTTCAGGGTCTTCAGGGTCTCACTACACAGATTGGACACATAGCGATTCTTGCTGGTTTTCAGCCTCTCAAGGCATGTGCCACAACGCCCAGTCCCAGTGGCTGCCTCAGCACACCTCATGGGTGGGGTTAGCACAGTACACTGGGGATCGAACCCTGGACCCTGCATCTGCCTGAGCAGGTGCTTTAATCTGCTGAGCTATCTGACTGGTCCTTGATTATTTCTTTATATGACTGTTTTCTTAGTTATTGGCCTTAGGAATGTATTTGTGGAGGTGCAGTGAAGTTCTGAGGCTTACGATGTCTCTTTTTTTGTGGAATCACCGTGAACCAAATTCTGTAGAGCTCTGCCTGAGGCCCATGACTGCGCCTGTGTCAAGGACATCGTTTCCCTTCCTTTTTCTTCTCTGCTCAGATTTTCCCTTGGGTCTGGGACTGGGGAGGGACAGGGAGAAACCCATCAGTTCTGGTCCTTGTTCTCTGAGGTTGTAGCTCTTTGGGCTTAGGTTGGTGCAGTCAGGTCTCTCTGAGCACCACCACATTGGGTGCACACTGGGCCTGGGCCCCTGACCCCTTCCCCCACCAACATCTACAGGGAAACCACAGTGTTGGCACGCACACTGCTTTTTCCTTGTGGGGTTCACATTGTACCCCAAACTGGTCCTGGGGTTATGCTATCTTCTCAATATTTTAGTGTTTTTAAGATGATTAATCTTGAACTGTTTTTTTTTTTGGGGGGGGGTGATCCAAATAATCCAAGACACCTAATGGAAGAGGTTGTTCTTTAATTGTATAATATTGTGTGTGTGTGTGTGTGTGTGTGTGTGTGTGTGTGTGTAACAACTGCACTGTCCTTAGGAAATTAAGGAACTCAATGTGTGGAAAGATCCAGGGAATAGAGCACTACAAATTGCTACTTAATTTGACTGATCTAGTGTAGACTTCAGGGCGAAAATGTGTGAGGCTTTGCTGGTTCCCCACTGACATCATGAAATCAAAAGCCTGTCTTGTTTGATGGCACTTATGCTATCCTCCAGGGGTCACTTCAGTTGGGTGCTCAGCCAGTGGGGTTTCATCTTTGCCTGGAATGTAATAAGCACCAGAGGAAAACTACTCTTTGCTGGCATCCTGGCTGCCAGCCTGGCCCTGGGTTGCTCTGTGGTGGCCAAGGTCCAGCCTCTTCAAGGGTAGCTCTGAGGGCAGCTGGCCTTGGCTCCGGTTGTGGACACAGCATTGGTCAACACCGTCTTCTCTTGTGCTATCATCCTTAACACTCAAACGTGTGTCTGTGACAACGAAGCCTGATTCCTGATGCTGACCCTGGCTTAGCATCTCACTGGATAGGTTTGGGCAATCCGGGTCTGTGAGTTCAGTCTTTGGCCTACCTGTGGTGTCACGTTTTGACCAGTTGGTGTTGGATCAAGATTTTAATACTTTAAACTCCAAATGTCAAGAATGCATTGTTAACCACGTGGTCCTTGCATCCCAAATTTAGATGGAATCCTCTGAAATTAATATCAACACAAGGAAAAGCCTGTAAATCGTGTATTGACTCAGAAAACATGCAGTGGCTTCTGTGTGGAGAGTACCATGCTGGGTACGGTGGTGTCCTTGCTCTCAGAATGCTTACAGTCCAAAGCAAGGACTCAAGTGTGGTCACAGGAGAGAGCAACTGGGACTCAGAGGAGCCACAGAGGACAGCTCTGAGGGTGACATGGCTGTGACCTTTGCTTTTGGCTTTGATGTGGCTGTCGTGGCTGGTGCTGCCTTTTCCCTTTGCATGCTTCTGTGAGCATCTGGGCACCTGGCAGGGCCGTGTGGCCTTCCAACCCAGACCAGGACTGTCATCTGGGTAAGCAGTGGAGGTGGCTGTGCCTTTGTAAGACTCCACAAAAGGTGAAGTGAGGGAGCCCAAAGCGGGAGCCAGGCCTGACTATCCCTTGATCTCGTGCAGTCCTCTGATTAATTCATGACTTAGGCCTCAGAGCAGAGTCGATTTCCTGGAGATTGTTTCAGAATGCATATCGGAATTGGAGTTAACAGAACTTTGGAGAGAAAGATGCATCTCCCTGACAGTCCGCTCTAGTTCCTGCCTCTGTGGTGCCCGTACTCGGGCAAGGCCAGCATGTTTATCAGTCACTGCCCCACACGAGGTTGTCAGGGAAGGCATCTGCGAATGACTGCCCCGTGGTGTGTGCGGAGGAAGTGGCTTAGCCTCAGCGTAGCTTCCCCAGCAAGAACCAGAAGAGTCGTTGCCGAAGCTTCTTCAAGTGCTGCACTCTTCTTTAGCAAAAAGGAAGAAGGAAGGAAGGAAGGAAGGAAAGAAGAAAGAAAAGTGAGACAGACAGACAGACAAGCGCTGTTAGCCTTCCCCAGCATCCTTCCCCCCCCCCCCCCCCCCCCCCCCCCCCCCCCCCCCCCCCCCCCCCCCCCCCCCCCCCCCCCCCGCCCCGACTGAGGTGATTCCTTCCGGCTTAGTTCAGAGCGCAGATTCTGCCTGCTTTTATTTTCCTTTCTTTCCGCTTGTCGTCCTCCCGGGCACAGCTCTTTCTCTCCTGCCCTGTTTCTCTGGCTATATGGCTCAAGGTTTTAGTTCCAAACGAAAGTGACTGTTAGGCACGGCTTGCTGTAAAAGATGAGTAGCGCGTATTCCGCAGTAGTTTTCCCAGCTTTTCGAGCTTGTACTCGGAATCTGGCCTGGGCAGGGTCATGTGCTGAGTCACCCTCCTGCCGTTCATATTTTCACTTCGGGGTAGGTGGTAAAGCAAAGGGTTAGTGCTCTGCCTCCTCCTCCTCCTCCTCCTCTTCCTCCTCCTCCTCCCACTCCAAAGCCCATTAGAAAGTGCTTCCAGACTGTGTGAAATATGAGATACTAACACCTCAAACTTAGAACTCATCCCGTTTAATTGCTTGTCTTTGAGTACACATGCAGAGGAAATCCAATACCAAGTTGGAAAATACCTACTACTATGTTAGACGACACCTCGGTCTTTCACCGAAGTGGGGAAGGGTGGCGATAGAGAGTGCTGGGCGCAGGGCTGCGGACCTGCTGATGGAGCGGTAAAGGGCAGCTGGGCTTCCCGGGAGAGCTGGGCAGGGTTGGTCCCAGAGACTCTGCAGGCCTGCAATGCTCAGTGTCCGCAGCTGCTCGTGGCGAGACCTATGGTGAGAGCTTGTCTTGGTCTGTGGGAAAAGAACCTGCAGCTGTGTGTGCTGACTGAGGTCCTCTCATCCTGGGGGGCTGGAGTGCACCCTACGGCCAGTCAGCTGTTCCACAGTATTGACCCATCCCACCTCATTTCTGTACATGCGCAGGGAAAAACCCCTGTGGCAGGAGCTGCTGTAGGCACTGGGCATATAGCAGACATGACAGGCAGGACCCCTGCTGTCCTGGGATGCGCAGGTAATAAAACACAGAATTAGAAAGCAAGGGGAGAGGGGCTGGGGAGATAGCTCGGTAAAATAAGTGCTTGCCTGGGAAGTGCAGGGTCCTGAGTTCAATCCCTAGTACTGCAAGGAAAGAAAAGGGGGGGGGTGGAGGGGGGAGAAGGAAAGGGAAAGAGAGTGACCTTGTTCCCTGACTTAGACTCCTAAATGCCAATGGCTTCTTTGATTTTTTATTTATTTATTTATTTATTTATTTTTGTGGGACCAGGGTTTGAACTCATGACCTTGCACTTGCCAGGTAGGCACTTGTGCCACAGAGCTATCTCCCCAGGCCTCAACTGGCTTCTTCGAGAACGTGTGGACTAACCCACAGCCAAATAGGAATTAAACCCCCTGCTCAACAAAGAAGCAGTTTCCTTTCCTAGGATAGGCTCCTGCTCACATTGCCTGACTCACCCCTCTTGACCAGTTTACTCTGTTCTCGGGCCATGGTTGGCCTTTGTGCAGGATGTAACCCTGGTGGAGGCCAAGTTCATTTATTCTGGAAACAAATCCTGTCTTTGTTCTCTTCAGTACCAAGAGGCTGGGACCTCCACCGTTGCTCTTTCAAGGGGTCAGTTTGTATTTCCCTCATTGCTTATCATCCACCCCAGTGGCTGGACACCTCATTTTTTTTTTTTCTGGCTAACCTTTTTCTCATTCCTAAAAAAATGGCATAGTCAACTCTGGTCTTAAAGAGCAACCAGTGTTTCAAGATGATTTCACCTTGAATGACCATTTTGCATGGAAAAGATTAAGAAAAAAGAAAGAAGAGAGGAGAAGGGGGAGGAGAAAGAAAAGGACGGGAGAGGAAATCCCGGACCCCAGGATGTTTCCAGTGGTTTCCTTACATGCGCTGCGGCCTCTCACACTAGGAAAGCATCTGTTCCTCTTGGCCAGTAATTGGGCTATTCCAGCCAGCTGCAGGCTTTTCACAGGAGGAGCATCAGGGAGAAAGGCCTGTGGCAGCTACCAACTCTGCCCACCTTGCAAGATTCCCAGGGGACAGCAGGGATGAGGCAGTGAGTCCTGGCTCAGTGCTCCGATGATTAGAAGCAGCTTCAGCACGGAGCCTCTAGATTTATCCTCAGGTTCCACTCCCGCAGTGTTTGTTTTCCCCAGAGGGAAAAAAAAAACAAACCCAGTGACTTATCACTGACCCTCAAAGTCATATACACTGAGCAAAAGGGCTCAGAAATTTAAACTGGAGACCACAGGACTGTGCCCACCTCCACGGTGCAGGTGGCCACCCTGCTCTTTCCCTTGGGCTCTAGCCGACTCTCTGAGGTAACTCAGACCCGTGGTGATAGGAGGCAGCAAGGACAGCAGGGAGGCCGGAGGCTGTGGACTCCAAGCTGTAGGGCGTACCAAGGAGCTGAGGGCCCCGGGCCGTAGTGGGGAAGTCAGGTCATGAGATGAAGCTCTGAAACTCCTGCACAACGTGCTGACCTCTTCTACCTCCTTTGGCAGACCTCCTTCCTGGAGGGATAAAACCCCACCAGAATGTGCTTTGCTCTCTTGGTGAAGACGTGTGGTGGTACGTTGTAGAGATGCTCCCTTCTGCATGTCCTCCGAGGGGAGGGGCTGCTGTGGTGGGAAAGACCCTGTCAGGACCCGCATCTTTCTTCATCTGTGAACTCCATGAGCTGAGTGGAATGGGACAGTGTGCGCCCAGCTGAGTTATCTGCATCTTGTAAGAGGTTACTTTTAAACGGAAAATAACTGGAAAATGTGTACAAGGAGAGAGCAATTCCTTACAACTGTGTCATCTAAACCTAGCTGTTCCCATTAACTTTTTGGTATGGTAACTATTTCTTTGTTACCAAAGGGTTATTTGGCCTGCCATGTGGCTGTGACTGTGACATGTACGTGTGTCATTTCCTGTACTGATTTTTTTTTTTTTTTTTTTTTTTTGTGGGACCAGGGTTCGAACTCACGACCTTGCACTTGCCCAGCAGGCACTTGTGCCTCGGAGCTATCTTCCTGTACTGATTTTTAATTGACCAGGCAATTGTTAGGGGATTGCTAACATCGCTTCTGTATGCATGGCACCTCCTTAGTTGCTGTGGCCCTGGCACCTGGATTTCTGAGTCCACAAGGACTCGGTAGCTAGCTGGATGTCTCTGGATGCGCGGGGATGAGGTTAGCACCACCCACACCCCACAGGACGTGGCGCAGTGTACCCGCCACTTCTCTTGGTCCTCTGTCCCTTTACACGTGGGCTGGACGCTGCTGTGGTTGTATCCCTTATTACACTGGGGCATTCGATGCAGTCTCTACCTCCCAGTGAAGACCCACCCACTACAGGGTCTGTCTCCAGGGGTGAAGGCTGAATTATTCCCTTCCATCTCCACAGCTGAAGAGGCCCACTACGCCATCATAAAAAAAAAAAAAAAAAAAAAAAAAAAAAAAAAAAAAAAAAAAAAAAAAAAAAAAAAAAAAAAAAAAAAAAAAAAAAAAAAATAGCATTCCTTTGGGCTAGGTTTGCCCCCTGCCAACACCCAAAGTATTACTTTTGCTCTAATATTAGCTCTGAAGAAGGAGAAAGAATTAGGCAAAGAAAACAGGACAGGGCTTGCATATCCAGCCGGGGGCCTCAGGGATGCCGTGTTCTCTCTCAGCTGCTGCATTCTGGGCAGATGGGAGACAGGGTCACTTACTCCCCAGCTCTTTTCTCCCACCTAGCACTGGATTCATGCACATTCATTTGTAGAAAATCCCCTGCTTAGTCGCCCCGCCCCCAGGGTTTGGCTTAAGGCTCTACTGTCACTATTTTGAAATTCTTGCTAGATTTTAAGCAAGTGTCCTTCATTGCCTTGCAAATAGCTGGACCTGCAGTCATCGTACTTTGAACATACCCTGCCTGCAGCAGTTGTTTATTTTCTTGTCAGTATATTATGTAATTTTTGACTTTTCTTGCATGCTGGGAGGTGCTTTCATAGAAAGACGAAGTTTGGAGCATCAAACAAACCTGGCTTCAAGGGAGCATGTACTAGCATTGGCTCCTTCCGAAAGGCACTTGGAGGTTGAGAGCTTCGGTGTTCTTGTCTGCAGAGATAGCCACCTTCATTTCTTTTCTTTCTTTCTTTCTTTCTTTCTTTCTTTCTTTCTTTCTTTCTTTCTTTTTTTTTTTGTCTTTTTGAGACAGGGTTTTGCTATGCAGTTCAGGCTGGCCTTGAGCTCACTTTTGTAGCCCAGGCTGGTCTTGAACTTGCACCAATCCTTCTGCTTCAGCCTCCCGAGTGCTGGGATTACAGGTGTGCGCCACCACATCCAGCTCTCTTTCTTTTTTAAAAAATTCATCCAAGATGATCTGGCCTGTTCTTACATTATTTATTGTTATGTTATGGCCGGCTCAACTGCCCTGGGGGTGGGGCTGGCGCAGCATGTGGTGCTAGGGATCAAACCTCGGTGCCTGTGGTTGCCTAAGCAGGCGCTTTAGACTGCTGAGCCATCTCGCCGGCCCCTTCATTTCTTACAACACGTGAAGGTCAAGAGACTGGGTGAAGCAGGTGGGGTGATGTCTTGCAGATGTACGCTCGGGGCTGCCCCTTGGCCTTCCTCCTTCCCTGTACCCAATTGTGGTGGTAGGTACTCCACATGGCCCTCTTACACTAAACGGAATTTCAGTCTGTGATGGCCAGTTTGTGCAACCTGACTTTCTACCAGGACCTAAGGTTGTGTCCTGGTCTCTGGGTCAAAGCCAGGACCATGTAATTAGAAGAGTTCATTTTAGGTACTGACTTTTCTCTTCCTAGGAGTTTACTCCGGGCACTTCTTGGGTATTTCTCAGTTTGATTCTTGAGGTCCCATGTGGGTTGTGCATGGCACACCCCCAAGCTCACAGTAGCAGATGCTCATACTGCTGTGGACTGTACTGGTACCAGGCACTGGGCTGTGTTGGATGCACTTCTGCCATCGTCCTGGAGGTGGGCATGGCTCCTATTCTGTTGCCTTTATCTGGCCTCTGGCTATGCCCCCCCCCCGTACTGTTCCATGAACCCAGGGCATCGTAGAAGCTAGGGAAGTGCTGTACTACTGAGCTATACCTCAGCCCTTCTGTTCTTAACACCTTTGAGTACTCACAAGGGCAGGTGAGCGCTGAGCCTTTGGCAGGGATCTGGCAGGTGTGTGTGGTGAGGTGCTTTTCTGTAAACTTATCCCAAGATAATTGTGAGTGCAGAGAAGGAAGGCCAAGCCTGCAGAAAAGAGGAAGCTCCTGTCACGGCTTGGAACGGAGCCTTGCGCCTGGGGAAGCCTGGAGGAGGGGGAGGCACCCAAGGCCTGAGCAGAATGCAGCTGCGGCCAGGTTGGCTGGTTCTCTGGGGCACAACCTCGGACTGGCGCCTTTAGGTGTCTGGGACTGAGTCAGCGGGCAACAGCTATAGAGCCTGGGGCAGCCTGCGGGCTGGGGCTAAATTAGGAAGAGGAGGCCTTGGGCGCCCCTGGGAGCTCGCTGGGCAGGTAGGCAGTAGCAGGCCTCCAGGACAGCTGGCAACAGCTGTGCTAGTGCAGCTACCAGGTTGTACTGTGGCTTTTGGTGGGCCGTGGAACTGTGGCCCACTAGTCGGAGTGTAGCCCAGCTGTAGGGCACCTCCCTGAGGCTGGGGAGCCCGTGGGTGGTGAGGGGAGATAATCTTCCCTCCACCGCCTCCCTCCAAGGGTCTCAGTAGAGAATCGGGTATGCTTTCATCACTAAATCCTTCATAAGCCATTCACAGCGCTGTGCCTTTTAAGAAGCATACACCGTTGAATTACTTTGGGGAGAGGATTACGTTGAACACAGGCATTGCTGGAGAAGCCCAGGCTATCCCAGATGGGACCAACTGGGTTGACATTGGCTTTATCTAACCTGACAGTGAGGTATCTGTGACATCAGATTTTGAATTAGAAAATTGCCTGAAAGTTGAACTTGGCTTGATGGTGTAACTGTGACATCTGGACAAAAATGGTTTCATAGCGTTGACGAGAGTGGTAGGCCCTGGGGAGACAAAGGAGAGATCTGGGTGTCAGTGTCAGAACAGGCCCGGCCGACTTCTGCCCCCGCATCTTGCTGGGGAAGGGCCTTCTCAGTGTGCTTTCCTTTCTTTTCTGGTCTTCTCCCCTCCCCTTCCTCTCCTTCCTTCCTTCTTCCTTTCGTATTGTGTTTTCCACCGTAATCGGTTGAAAGCCTCAGCGGCAAAGCGGTTTCTTAACTGCCACTGAGAACATTATGGAAACTCCTTTCTGCCCACGAGATGCCAGTTGTGCCCTGCCTAACCCCTACTTTCCACAAAATGTCCTTGGCATTTCCCAGGGGCGATATTGCCCTTATGCACGCAGGCACACAGGCACGCAGGCACAGAGGCACGCACGCACACGCATGCACAGTTACTCTTTAACACACAAAAAAGAACGTCTCTCCTGCTGAAAGGCACGGAGTCCCCGCTGGGCCAGGGAAATGGTGCGCTTCTCCGTCCACCTGCTCCACAAAAATAAAATAAAAGAAGGGGTCGCGGTGCCGGAGCTGTGCTGGGTGAGGCAAGTCTCTCAGTGTATTGCTAAAGGTCCTTGTGGGCACCTTCGGGACCCTGTTGTCACCTGTGAAATCCACACTAGCAAACAAGCAAGCAAACTACAAATAAATTACCAACACCCAAAGCAGCAAAATAAGGAAGTGAAGCAGGCCAGGAGGTTTCAGAATTTTCTGAAAAAATGACGGGAATGGTTAGCCTGCGTCTCCCTCCTTCTGGGTGTTCTCAGGAGACGTCCCGGCATGGAACTGGCTTGGACGTTGATACGCAGAGAAGCTGAGAACATGCGGCGTAAACATGGACTGATACTGTTTGCCATTTGCACTCAGCATGTGTAATGCGGCAGGAATGGCTTCTGGGGCATGTGACTCCCCGTCCAGAGGCGCCTCTCTCTCTCTCTCTCTCTCTCTCTCTCTTTCTCTCTCTCTCTCTTCCCCCCTCTCCCCGCCTTCCTGCCCCTTTCCAGACTCGAGACAGTGTACGTGGAGGCTTCTCATGGTTGGCATGCACAGAGCTGGTAGAATGTTGTTGGAATTTTCTAGGGAAGCAGATGCCCAACACCCAAAATGACTCCTAGCTCCGGTGGCCGCAGGTCAGCGCTGCTTGCCAGGTGCCCCGGTCTGTTTCAGAAAGGTAAGGCTGCATGATGTCACCCTACCTTTCCTCAGCCCAAGGGGCGAATCAGGAATTTCTTTTAATTTTCCTACCCAGGAGGCACTGCTGGCCATGTTCTTGGCGCTAAGCGTTTGTGCATGAGTGTGCGGTTTGTGTGTCTCTCCACCCCCTCCTGTTTAAAAGAATTTTAATAAATGATTCGCAAAGGCTGCTTGACATGTGGCCTAAAATAACACCTCATGACCCCAGTGAAATCAGAAATCCCAATGTCGGTAAGCCTAGATGCTCTTTTTACGCCGGTTACTAAACTTATAAAGAAAAGTCGCCACGCAGCTACTGGGAAACAGATTGTGTTATTCGTAGATCTGAGGGACCGAGCAGGACATATTTAGAATCACTAAACCTTATGAATGATGGGGGGGGGGGGAGGTCTCTTAGGATGTTAATCGCCGGATATTGTCATTGACAGAAAGTGAATGTAAAGGTGTTTGAATTGTCGTGTCTATGGGCTGAGCTATCAGACGCGTTCTGAACCTGGAGGGGAAAACTGTGCTTGGGTTCAGCAGCGCTGTGGAAAGCAGAATTCATGAAAGGGAGCCCTTTGGAGCACTCAGTGACTCTTAGGTATCTTTAGGGACAGGAATATTTCTAAACAAAACCATTTCAACAGTCTCCAAGCAAACAAGTGTAACCTTTGGTGTGAGGCTGGAAGACGTAGTTGGAGCTACCGTGACGGTGCTAGCCGGTGAGCACAGCCGGACAGGACTCACCTCATTTTTTTTTTTTTTTTTTTTTTTTATCTGCGGCAGTTTAAAGTAGCTTTGGCACACACAGCAGAGGATACCGGTTTTCTGCTTGCAAGCGGGAAAAGAAGTAAGTCCATACACATAACAGTGGTGTGTCTGATGTATCCTATATCGTGGAACTTTGTTTAGCCTGAAAAAAAAAGAAAAAACAAAAAATGGCGTCGTAGCTTAGCCCTTGGCTTCTGCTTCACATGTGTTAGAATCTTTTCATTTCTTTCCTTTTTTCCTCCCCACATCTTTGCAAAGATGTCAGCTAACTGACGGGGGAGGGAGTTAATATTTTCACACACTTGCCCCTCCCCCACGGGCCTATGCTAACAGCTGCCATGTATGGTTTTGTGGAATTTGATATTTTGAACAGAATGACTTCCTCATTTTCCATAGTAATATAATAATCAATTTTACCATAGAGGGCTGTGTACATGTCAAACCTAGGCTGCTCCTAATTAGCAATGCATGGGGTGGCAGGCAGAAAGGTTCCAGCGAAAAATCGGCCTTTATGTTTCAGCCATGCTGGCTTCGGCCAACGCAGTTCTCAGTCTGCCTCTGCCTAGATCTTAACCACAAGTTTAGTTTGCCATGTTCTGAAAAGCATCAAGAATGGCATGGCCTGGGGTAACAGAGGTGGACCAGAATCTCCAACGGTTACAACTCTGTCTTTTATCTCCTCTTTGCAGTAATTTTCATATGACCACAGCTTTTTAAGATAAAGAAACAAGCCAGAAGTAGTGTGCGTGTAATATTCTTTGCTTTGGGGGTCACCTCTGAGTCCCGCTGGCTGCAGTCAGAAAGGGATGTCTTTTAAGGCCAGAAATTTCCATCCACTTTGGGAGATGGAGGCTGTCTCAATAAATAGTTATGTGGCTTAGTTACAAAATCTCAGCTTTAATGTTCTCATGATGTCTAGGGAATTTAAAAGAATGGAACAGCACACGTTCCTTGAGCACAGAGAAGCATATGTATCTTAGGTTCCACGATGAAGCAGCATATTTCTCTAAGCTCTGCATTCTCAATTGCTTCGGGACTCTTAGAAACTCAAGTTGGCTGAGCAAGGATGTGTCTGTTGCCTCTGATTTGCCAGCCTGAGCCAGGCAGGTACTTGGGCATTTTGGGAGTCTTCAACAATTTTTCCTCCCTCTTCTTCCTTGCCTCTTTTCTTTGTTTCTCCTCCCTCTCTTCCTCCTCTCTTCTCTTCTCTTCTCTTCTCTTCTCTTCTCTTCTCTTCTCTTCTCTTCTCTTCTCTCCTCTCCTCTCCTCTCCTCTCCTCTCCTCTCCTCTCCCCTCCCCTCTCCTCCCTTCCCCTCCCCTCCCCTCCTCTCCTCTCTTCTCCCCCATCCTCCTCCTTCTTCCTCTCTCTCTCTCTTCTTGAGGATCAAACCCAGATCTCGCACATATGCAAGTCCTCTGCTACTGAGTTTTCTCATCTTTTTTTTCTTTGCTTGAAACAGTCTTGTTAAATCACCCAGGCCAGCCACAAACTTGTGATACTTCCATCTCAGCCTTCTGAGCAGATGAGATAATAGTCGAGTGCCACTGTGCTGAGCAAGTTTGAAAGATTTCAGACTATTGAGGTGCACATAATTTAGGTGACCAAAGTCCTCCCCTGGCAAACCTTACCTGGCTTTCTGCAGCAGAGATTGTATGTGTACTATTGGTGACATCTTAAGAAATACACACACACACACACACTTTTTATTTAATTTCATTGCTGTAGCAATGAAATACTGATTTCCCAATTTTTTTCTATGTGTTTAGTACAGGATCTACAGGGTCTCACTACACAGATGAGACTTGTAGTGATTCTCCTGTTTTCAGCCTCTAAAGTGCTGGGATTACAGATGTAGGCCACCATGCGCAGTCCCAGTCACCATCTCAGCATACCCCACGGGTGGGGATAGCACTGCATGCTGGGGATCAGATCTTGGTCCCTGTGTCTGCCTAAGCAGGTGCTTTAGTCTGCTGAGCTGTCTGGCTGGCCCTGATTTCTCAATCTTTTTAGCATCATCTATGGACTTGTAGAGCTTTTAGGGTTTGTTCTTAGAGCCTCTTAAGACAAGTGGTCACAGTCTTTGCAGTGACTCATGAGACCCCAAATAATAACAAATAGATTCTGGCCCTTTGGAGGCACTGACATTCAGACTTCACTTTACATTAGTTCTTCTGGGGAGTGATCCAAAACCCCAAGGCCCAGACTAAATCAGAGTTTTTGGTGGTAGGCACTCAGCACAGGATTTTTTTAAAAAACTCCCAAAGTGCCAACAAATTGGATATCTAGCTATATTGATGATTTTATCAAAACCTCTTGCTCATTTGTTCTTCTAACTTAGGCCCTCTAGGGTGGGTGTGGGAATGAACTTTCTCACCATCTCAGTGTTGTGCCCCCCAGAAACTCTGGGCAAGCCGGGCGTGGTGGCGCACGCCTGTAATCCCAGCACTCGGGAGGCTGAGGCAGGAGGATCAGTGCGAGTTCGAGACCAGCCTGGGCTACAAAAGTGAGCTCAAGGCCAGCCTCAACTGCATAGTGAGACCCTGTCTCAAAAAAAAAAAAAAAGAAACTCTGGGCCTTCTGCAGGCCTGAGCCTGTGCTCTCTACTAGTGAACTCCCGGACACAGAGCTGGGCTTTCTTTGTCTCCACACCTGATGAATCAACCAGCCAATGGAATTATCTGAGATTCCTGAAGCTTGAGTGTTTGCATCCCAGGAGCCCAACCATTACGCAGATGTCGATTTAGACTGAGGAAGGAAGGTGGTTGCAAGGTTGATTGTATGCATCTTAGAAGTCATTTCTGTGGGGTCTGATACTCCTGGGTGACTGGCAGCTGGGTGGAAACGGCTCCTTAAACATAAGTGTTACTGGAATCCTTACAATTCACCTTCAGCTGTGAGAATGGAAAAGTATTTTCAAGGCCATCTGCTTCAGGGGTCACATGGGATGATTACAGATGCAGGTTCATAGGCCTTCACTCAGACATTCAGAGTCTGAAACAGACCACCACGTGTGCTCTGAGTTCTCCTGGCGTCCATCAAGGCTGAGAGCCACTGCTTTTGGTCCTTTCACAGTGTCTGCCTATGATAGCGCAGTTGAGGTACATGGGTGGCTGAGTAACTTCTGTAAAATTGTCCTACGCTATGGGAAGGACAGGGCCCAGTACCTGAGATCTCAGTTCTCAGCTCTGTGCCATGTGCTTCTGTACCTAATCATCCTAACATTTCTGTGCATCACAAATACTGCTTTAAGAGGCCAGGGATATAGCTCAGAGGCACAGCACCTGCCTGGCAAACAGGAGGTCATGAGTTCAGTTCTCAGCACCATCCCCCAAAACCTCAAAAATACTGCTTTCAGAGAATGCTCATTGGGCCAGGGAGATAGCTCAGTGGAATAAGCACTTACTTGGCAAGCACTGAGTTTGATCCCTTCATACCACCACCAAACAGAGAGAGAGAGAGAGAGAGAGAGAGAGAGAGAGAGACAGAGAGAGAATGCTCAGCATTCTGAAGCCATCAGGCATTAAAGAAGGTGCAGCTGGAGAGGTAGTTCAGTGAAATAAGTGCTTTCCTGGCAAGCACAAGGTCCTGAGTTTGCTCCCTAGTACCATCAAAAACAATAACAACAACAAAAAAGAAACTGCCAGTGTTGTCTTGCTGACCCTCCCATTTTACAGATTAGAAAACTAACAGCTGCAAGATGAATAAATCTCAGTAAAAAAGGGAGACTGTTAGAGAAGAGGAAGGGGTGGAGAAGAAGGGAAACGGAGGATATTGTATAAAAATGTCACAGTGAAGGGTCAGCCAGATAGCTCAGTGGACTAAAGTGCCTGCTTAGGCAGAGCACAGCAGTCAGGGCTCCATCCCGAGTGTGCCGTGCCAGTCCCGCCCCTGGGGAGCACTGAGATGGTGATTGAGACTGGGTGTGGTGGCGCATGACTGTAATCCCAGCACTTGGGAGGCTGAACGCAGGCTGATCACTAGGAGTCCAAGCTACATAGTGAGACCCTGTGGGCCCTGTCCTAGATAAAAAAAAAAAAAAAAAAAAAAGTCACAGTGCATTATCCTGTATAATTCATGTGTGCTGAAAACCCTGTCCCTGGGGTCAGGCTATGCAGTAGTAGGCCTATTTACACCAATGCATCTCCCTGCACCCCATTAGCCTTGATTGAGAATTTTCATTCTTTAGAGTGAATCTAAAATTTTATCATTGGCTTGAATTTTGTAGCTGTGCTTATGGGTTTGCTAGAAACAAGTCTCAGTGGTGGCCAAGACTGCAAGGAGGGTTTAGAAGACTCTGGGGTCCCTTCTCTTCTTTTTTTTTTTTTTAACTGCATATATGTATGTATGTATGTATGTATGTATATATGTATGCATGTTATGGCCGGCTCAGCCTGCCCTGGGGGTGGGGCTGGTGCAGCATGTGGTGCGGGCAATCGATCCGCGATCCCTACGGTTGCCTAAGCTTTCATGAGCATGCATGTTGGACTGCTGAGCTATCTCATGGGCCCATGGGGTCTGTTCTATTCCAGCTCAGAATCATCTAGATTGGGTGTACCTGCTCAGACCACATGCCGGAATGGCATTTTCTGATTTAGTTGAAAGGAAAAATGTGACAGGTCTGTTTGGTGAACACTCTACAATTTTATAATTGATGTGGCTGATGGTATTTGCATAATTTTGACAGTGTTCCTGGTGTACCTTGGATATGGATAACTGTACTTCTGATTTCTACTGGTCAATTGAAAAGAACAGTTAATACTTAATTTTTTCTCTTCTTTTATTTTATTTATTTTTTTTTTTTGCCAACCTTGCATGCTTATATCTGGCAATCTGAACAACTAGCTTGAAAACAGCTTTATGCAATATAGCAAGCATTGTTGAATTCCTATCATTTTGTTTAGTGAAATTCTGTATTGTTTCTTTCTCTATTTTTGCTATTTTTATTTACTTTAAAAATAAAAATAAAAGCAAAGTATCCTTACTATTCTTTATAAAACAGCTCAATTTGTGAGGGTAATGCTAGTGGTTATTACTGATGTCAGATTTTAGGGAGCACTTGGACATGCTATATGCTAACTGATCTTTATGACAGCTAGGAGTCAGGTAAAAGTCACGGTCTCTGTCTGACAGATGAGGAGCTGGAACCTTACAGTCCTCAGACTTCAAAGGGAAAAGGGACCTTAGAGACCCCCTCCTCCAGCTTTTTCATTTTACAAAAAGACAAAGAAAAATGAAACTCTCTGGGATCGGGGCCTGTGGACTGACCTATGCTCACAGTCCTGGGACCAGGGTGGGTTATTTGTTCAGCTCACTGATTTTTCACACCACCATTCTTCAGTGTGTTGAATCAAAATATATTTGTTCTTCAAGAGAGATAGAAAAGTCTATTTTTGTGCTTCCATCTGTGGATAGATCAGTAGACACACAAACAACACAGGGGATGAGAGTAGACTCAGGCAGAGTCTAAAGTGAGCTCATCTTTATCTGCAGAGTTTTATTTTTTGATAAAAAATGCCAGAGTCAAAAGTTATTTTAATAGCACTTGTTCATGTTGGGTGGTGGACAGTGACAATATAGATATTTGTGATATCATTGCAGGCGTCTTTGAAATTCACAATGAACATGAACTTTCAAAATAACCTGCTGCCTCTAATGCCACCATTTTGTAAAGGATACTTTAGAGGAAGAAAAACGGTATGGAGGGGAGCAGGAAACCGGTACCCATTCTTGGTGGTGGGGTTGGCCTTATCTTCTGTTGGCCCTGGTTTTTCTGGCCCAGCACTACAGGGCACGTTCTTTTTGCTGTATTATCAGTTCTGCTTTGCACATTCTGAAGGGCAGGCCCCCTCTTGTCAGTTATCAAACCATCAGCTGCTCCTCTGCTTGCGTGTCCCTCCAGTTATAAGAACAACACCCTCTTCCTGATAAGTGGACAGGGCACAAGAGACCAATAGGCTGGTGATTTGATACCAAGCTCATGTCCTGGGGAAGTAGCCCAGACGTTCGCATGCCCGGCTGCAGCCCAAGAGCTTGTTATGTGACTTCATCCTAATGTCGTAGGAAGCCTTGCTCACATACATTACATCAGCAGTTCTCAACCTGTGGGTGGCGACCCTGGTGGGGGTCAAACGACCAAAACACAGGGGTCGCCTAAAGCCATTGGAAATGTTATTTATTTGGAATTACAGTTTTGAAGAAGCCACCAAAATTGTTTTTTGGTTTGGGGTCACCACAACATGAGGAACTGTATTGTGGGGTCACGGTATTAGGAAGGTTGAGAACCACTGCATTAAATGCTTTATGAACTTCATACACACCAGTGCTTCAGCATGGCTTTGACAAGCTGTAAGCTTGGGCAGCCAAAGGATGGAGTGTTGGCCTCACAGTGAAAAGGTCCTCGGGCAAGCCTCCCATTTGCTGGGCGACCCCAGATGGTCCATCGTACCTGGGCATCAGTGTTCTTAACATAAGCTGAAAATGGTCCTGCTTCACTTTACCCATATGGCTTTGCGAGAGATCAGATAGCTAATGAGGCAAGACCACTTGGTAACCAACTGACTAAGAACCACAAAACTAAGTGGGACTGTTTGTGCTGGTTTGAGTCATTTCCATCTGTCCCCATGATATGAATCATCCTCTGGTGATGTCATGGTGGAGGCCCAAGCAGGAGTTAGCGGCATTGACGGAGTAATCTCAGAATTAGTCACAGAGGCCTGTCCAGTGATGATCCGGCAGCACTATTCTTCCCAGTCAGGAAAGCACTACCTGCAAAAGAAGACGACCCCCCTCCCCCAGCGCTTGGTCAGTCCCAAGCAGCGCAGAGACCCGGGCTCCTGTCCTGCTCTCTGCCCACTGTAACTGAAATTGACTCAAATATTACATCGCCTCTACTAGCTCATACCTCTTTCTGATGAGTCACTTATAATAAATACTCCCTTGGCCCCACCTAAAAACTTGTCATAATTCACCAGGGCTTGAGGTGTAGCCCCCGTAGGATGGTGGTATCTCTTCTTTGAACCTGGCATTTAGCCGCTGCCTTGTGGGGTTCATACCCTTACCTTGCTTCTGAGAGCTCTCCAGCAGGTATTTCCCTTTTAGTGAACATGATCAGGCTACATACTCAGTGGGGTACAATGTGACAGGTCAATAAGCATATTGATCAAATGTGAGTCATTAGGCATGCCATCTCCTTACTGTTTATTTATATTTTGAGCCTTCAAGCACCTGTCTCCTAGTTCTTCTTAAAATGTACTCTAGATTATTGTCAACTATATTCACTCCATTGCGCTACAGAAAAATATGGAATGCGTCATCAATTTGCAAGGTCTTCCTTGCCCGAGGGCCCTGCTTTGTTCTGCTTTTTCATTACCATTTTAGTTTGTGTGTTGTTGTCAAAGTGAGCACTAGGGTTGAGAAATCGTGATCTAGGAGACATTCCCCTCCCAGGACACGGTGGACAGAAGGCCCTGGACAGTAGGTGGACAGCAAAGACCTGGGCCTGAACCTTGTTCTTTGTTTGATTTGGTCACATTGTAAAGGTGTGACCAAGCCTGTAAAACTTTCTTCTCCTTGGTCATAATCCTCTCACTGAGATTATATTTTATATTTTTAGCACGAAAAGGAGAAATGCCACCTTCATTTCTCAGCCTGGAAAGGGAGCTGAGTTGAATGAGATTCCTGAACTGGTCGTCTTGGAAGGCGCTAAGTGCACCTGTGCGGCTGGCGTAGGCACTGCCACACTCAGCGGGGCTCCTCGGCTTCTGTTTCTGGGTGGCCGGTCGTTAGCAGGGAGGAGTCTGCAGCTGAGCTGCACATCTGTACCGCAGGCTTCACTGTGTCTGTTATTCCGCAGCCACGTGAGCCACGGCCACCTCCTGTCTGGTTTGCCCATCTGCCACAGTTGCCTCTGCTGTTTCTCGGCCACATCCCCACCGCTTTCTCGGTGGTTGTCCGCCCTCTACCTCTGTCCCTCCTCTTTCCATGTTTACGGGTTTTTGTATTTCCTGTCACTCCTTTCTGTAAGTCCCTAAGCAAGGGTCGCCTGCTTTGGCAGGGCTCACCGGCAACCTGCACTAAGGACGATACCCAGGAGGCTGAGGATCATGGCAGTGACTAGGGTAAAAGCAACAGCCCTAGTGGGGATAACTTCCTGTGTGCTGGCAGCGGTGCCGAACCATTGATGTGTTCCCTATCGTTCAACCCGCAGAGCTAGGCTGTGGTTTAGACGCAACCATTCTTCCTTTAATGATGAGGACCCCCAGGCTTAGAGAAGATAGGGACTGGCCAGTACTCAAGGACTCTTCACCACACCCAACCACTGAGGCACAGAGTAACCTCACTGCCATAGCAAGTGCTTCATTAAAGGGGCTGAACTGCTGCTAACCTGCCCTACCCTGAAGCTCAGGGGCAAAGAAATGATCTCTACGGATGAGTGACAAATGCCACCCTGAAAAAGAATGTTTTCTGAAGGGGCTGTGTGTGCTGCTCACACCCAAAGGGTCCTCTTTCTGAGAATCTTCCACAGAAGGCTGGTCTCACATCTGTGTGGCACCTAGCAGTTCGTAGAGCTGCCTGCTTCTGGGATTTCCGTACTGGAGTGAGATGATTGCAGTGTCTTCAACAAATGGGTACACTGAGGCTCAGAGACGGCGATTCTCTGGCCCGCCATCATGGAGCCAGCACCCATGGAAGCTGAGGTGATATCGCAAGATGCCTGATTCCTACTCCAATTCATACAGGACAGCCCGTTGCCCTATAGAAATTCGCTGTATATTTTCCCTCAAGTTAGAGTACCAGAGAACCTCTGCTTTGTTAACAAAAACTTTTGTTGTGTAGAGAGTTAACAAAGGCTTCACCCAGGCCTGCAATGTAGCTTAGTAGTAGAACACTTACCTAGAAGGCACAGGACCCTGGCTTCAAGCTCCAGTGCCACACACACACACACACACACACACACACCAGTGACAAGCCTTCACACAAAGTTAATTTTTACTGCAGCAAAAAATGACATCTGAGGTACGAAGGGTATAACTGGGTTAGAAGCTCCATTCCCCAACACTGTGAAGGCTGTGACGCTGTTTCTCTTGCTCACAACGGACACTCGTGTGACTGGCCCCTGAACCTGCAGAAGGTTGTCCCTGCCCTTCAGCCTGGTGGGGGGCCTCGCCTCACACCCTGCTTTGCAGCCTGGCTTTGTGACCATGCTGTAGGGCTCTTATGTGTGGGTGGAGGAGCATTCTGTCTCCTGAACCTTCAGGAATTGGGTCACTCTGGTTGGCAGATGTTCATGCCAGGCTTACTGCCCGGGTTTCCCCTGTGGTGACCTCTTAGCTCTGAGACCAGACCATGCCAGAGAACAGCGACTCAGCATGGGATGGAGGGACCATGGGAGGTAGGCACGGACGGTTGACGTAGGTTGGCTGACTTTTAAGTGTAATGATTTTTTTTTTTTTTTTGCTAAGCAAGTAAGCCTAATGCATTGGTTTGTGTACAGAGTGGAGCCAGGCAGAGATGGCTCAAGGTGTTCCCAGGAGGTCACCAGGAACTGCCAGAACCCCTGCCTTGAGACCAGAGGCTTCTGGGTTGGCTCTATTCTCAAGCAGCCTCTGTTCAAGTGATGATTTAGCAGGTGGGCTAGCGCCTGGACACGGCAGAGAATCTCCTTCCTGATAGCTCCAAGGAGGTCCACCCTTGTGCCAACCACTGTGGCCAGAGGAGCGAGACCCTGTGGCCACGTGGGCCTCACACACCTGGAGTGGGGCATTCTGATTTTACTTCACAGGTGTGAAAGTCCTCAAGGACTCCCTCGCTGTCTCACCAGCAGAGGGGGTCAGGTGGAAGCCCCAGTCTGATCACAGTGTGCCTCTAACTGCCTCTCTCACGCAGTTGCCAAGTTCTTGCGTCTGCACTGGGTAAAAGCCCCCAGAGTGTTAATAACTCTTCATTTACAGTTCGAGATGGCCTTCGAGTTGGTCTTCTTTTTCACTTGTTAAATCTCTCCGAGCCTTGTGCAGTGTGGGCCTTGGCTCTCAGGCCCTGCTGGCCTTGGTGAGAATGTGCGCTGCTCTCTGCTGGTCCTTGTGTCCCTCCTGCCTGGCAACTTTGTGCAGCTCCTGACAGATGCTCAGACCACGTGAACTGAATGGACACGCGCCCTGGAGCCCCTTGGCCCTTTGGTGAGGTCCCAGTTTCAGAGCAAAGGTCCGTGTATCTTGTGTACTCTCTGTCTCAGAATGGGACAGACTGCCTCCCAGAAAGAGCACTGAATTTCCAATATGCCAATTTAAACAGAGAATGCTTTGTTTCACTCCTTGTGGCCAAATATTAGGGCCTCATGGCATCCTACAAGGGACTCTGAGGAGATAGCTCAGTAGCATAAGCACCTGCCTCACAAGCACAAGGTCTGGAGTTCAATCCCAGGTAGCACAAAATAAAAAAAGGGAAGAAAAAATGTGCAAGAACTTTGGAGCCAACCCTTAAACTAGATTTCTCTCTTCCCGTTCTTTTTTTTTTTTTTGAACTGGGAGTTGAGCTCAGACAGATGACATGTCCTGAGCTCTACCTGTGGCTCACTAGGTTTCTTCTTTTTTTCCGCTCTAGTTTTCATATGCATCACCTAAAGCTTCCTGCATTGTAAGGGTGGCTAGCTCTCCTCTGAGTTGAATTTGAAGTGTTACTTTAAATTAAAAAAAAAATTCTAAGAAACTCTAGTCAACAAACCAGGCCTTTCAGTATAATTGTACTGTGAATTCTTTGCAACAGTGGCTCGGAAGTGACATTTCAGCCCTGGGTTTCGGAGCCTTGTAGAGGCCCAGGTGGGCTGGCGTCAGTGCTGTGTGTAGAGGCCCAGGTGGGCTGGCGTCGGTGCTGTGCCGAGCATTTCTGCTGGGAGTGTGGGGTCCTGTGGCAGACACCCTCCTTCCCTGCCTGGCAAGCAGCCGTGTAACTTGCCGCGCTGCGCGCCCTCCTTCCCAAAGCCCAGGTCTGACTACTGGACAGTAGTCGCCGCAGCAGCTGCAGCAGGACCATGGGTGTGACTGACTTAGGAGAGGAGAATCCCACCCTGCACACAGTCTTGCCCCCTCACCTGCTCCTCAAACAAGGGGGCATCCCTGCTGCTATTGCCACCAAGGAGGGTTCTAGGAAGGACGGGCATCTTTGCACATCCCTGGTGCTCCGTGGGCACCTCACATATTGAAAGTACTTGTCCCTCCCTGAGGGAAGGGATGAGTTCCACATCAGTGTGGGTGACCATTACCACCTGGTCATCACACAGACAGCTGTGGGACTGTTCTGGCTTTTAGAGGCAAGGCACTTCTCTTGGGAACTGGAAGGTGCTGGACCACAGGGGCTCCAGAGCTTGGAACAAGTCACTTTCTCTCTGGGTTAAGGAAGGGGCTAGATGAGTGGATCCTAGGGACCTGGTCTGCAGTTCTAAGCTTTCTCTGGTTCTTGCTGCTCCAGCTGGGTCAGGGAAGCTGATTTGAAAAATGAAGAGAGTTCCAGGCGTGGAGGCACAAACCAGTAATCCCAGCTATTGGGAGGCTGAGGCAGGAGGATTGCTATGGGTTCGAGGCCAGCTGGGGAAGTGAGTTCAAGGCTAGCCTGAACTCCATAGTGAGATACTGAGTGAGGGAGAAAGAGAGAGACTGATAGACAGACAGACAGACTGACTGACTGACTGACTGAGAGACTTCTGGGTTTGCATCTGTGTTGAATTGGCCCCTGGCTAGGCTCCCAGAGGGTTTTCAGATAGCCACTCACACTCAGGTGTTCTGTGCCTGTGTGGACCCCAGTGGGGTGAGTTTCTATCCACAAAATGCAGTCAGGCAGCTCTTCTGCCGCTGCCTGAGTGGAAGGCTCTTTGTATCTAAGTGACTAAGTGCCTCTGAGGATTCAGTTAGTTTCCTATTTCTCTCATAACAGATCACCACAAGCTTAGTAGCTTATAACAACCAATTTTATTCTCATATAATTCTGGAAGTTAGAAGTCCAAAATCAGGCTACAAGCCCAGGGGTGAGCAGGCTAAGTTTTTTCTGGGTGTTCCAGAGGAGACTCTGTTCCCTTGCTTTTTCTTATTTCTGGAGGCCTCCTATGTTTCCTTGGCTCCCAGCCTATTCCTCCACCTTCAAAGCCAGCAGTGTCATGCCCCCTCATCCTTCTCCCCTCTACCTCTGCCCTCTCTCCTTTGACCTCTGACCTCTCCCCTTTCCCTTCTTTCCTCTGCCCTCCTCCCTTTCCCCTCTCCCTTTTCCCCCTCTCTCCTCTCCCCTTTCCCCTCTGCCCTCTCACTTCTTCCCGGTCCCCTCTCCTCTCTCTGCTCTCCCCTTTCCCCTCTCTTCTCTGCCCCCTGCCTCTCCCTAAATCCAGTCCTAGCATACCCATGAATAATTTCAGGATAACCTCCCAGCTCGGGAGCCTTAATGTAATTACAGCTACAAAGTTCTTTTTTATTAGGGGAGGTAACACTCTCAGGCTCTTTGGCTTAGAAAACAAAGATCCTTCTTGGATCATTATTCAGTTATCTGTGCAATCTCAGAAGCTGGCCTTAGGAAGAAGGGCATATTGCTCTATTGATCATCAAAATTTTTCATGTGTGTGGTTCCAGGATTTGAACTGAGGACCTTGCACTTGCCAGGCAGGCACTTAGGTCTCTCTGAGCTATCTCCCCAGCCCCAGAAGAAGGGCATATTGAAATGCCTGTGTAGGAATGGGGCATCCTAATGGTAGCCTGGGTGGGCAAATGTGTGCTTGCTTGTATGTTTAGCTACACAACAGCAAAACCCATCTGTTCCGGGGATGTATTTAGGCAGCCCTGTATCAGGAGCTCCAAGGTCTGTGTCCGCCATAGAACGTGCACTCACAGAGTGGGGATATATCACCCCAGGTCCCCAGGTCCTGGGGAGCCGTGGTCATCAGCTCCCTTCTTCTCTTCTCAGCGGTTAGTGAACACGCCCAAGTGCCAGGCAGGGCACTGGGAAGAGACCAGAGTCCCTGAGACACGCTCCTTCTTTTGCAGCACTTGATTTTTGCCACAGTTGAGGCAAGGTGATAAATAATAGTATCACTTTTATCTGGCTTGAAAATGTGTTTTGCGCTTGTGCTTGAGTGTGGTGTGTCTGGTGCTCTGGGAACTCACTTCAGACAAAGCAGGGAGGTGGCTCAGGAAGGCGAACTGCGGGATCCCTGTACGCTGCCACACTTTGGGTTATTTACTTTTGCAGACTAGGGCTTGAGGATTTTTTAAATAAGAGGAGGTGTCTTTTCCCCATCCCATTATCTAAGATTTAGGTTCAAGAGAGGTATTTAGCTCTGAGGGTTTAAGTGAAATGCACTTTTTTTTTTTTTTCTTTTTGAGACAGGGTCTCGCTGTATAGTTCAGGCTGGCCTTGAGCTCAGTTTTGTAGCCCAGGCTGGTCTCGAACTCTCACGGATCCTCCTGCCTCAGCCTTCCGAGTGCTTGGATTACAGGTGTGCACCACCACGCCCGGCGAAACGCACTTTTTAAAAATGTATTCAGTACAGGGTCTACAGAGTCTCACTACACAGATGAGAGTGGCAGTAATCCTCCTGTTTTCAGCCTTCCAAGCACTGGGATTACAGGCTCATGCCACCACAACCAGCCTCAGTGCTGTCTCAGTGCTCCCTAGGGCTGGGACCAGCATGGCATGGCAAGCCAAGGATCAAACCCTGGCTGCTGAATTCTGCCTGCACAGGCACTGAACTATCTGGCCAGCCCTGGGAATCCACTTTTTTTTTTTTTTTTTTCTTTTAATTTTTTAAAGAGAATAAAAAATAGTTTAAAAAGCACATTAGAAGTGATACATTACAATTTCCCAACAAAATAATAGGAATTTAACAATGGTTGTTATGTTGTGTACTGTTGTCTTCAGGTTAGTTGTTCAGATTATCACATATAAGCATACAAAATTGGCCAAAAAACTAGAAAAGACAGAAAAAAATATGTAAGCATTCACTGCTCCTTTCAATAGGCCTATTGGAATAAAATCCACTTGACATGGTTGAATAAAGTTGGAAACCAGAAGAATTTGCCAGAAGAGCTGAGCATGGGGGCAGACATCTGTAATTCCAGGACGTTGAGATGCTGAGGCAGAAGAGTTGCAAGTTCAAGCCCAGCCCGGGCAAGTCGGTGATTTAGTGAGACCCTGCCTCAAAATAAAAAATAAAAAAGCCTAGGAGTGTAGCTCAGGAAGAAGGCCCTGGCTTCAATCCCAGCACCATGAAAGACCCTGCACCCCCAAAAGAAGAGCCTTGTAGGCCAATGAGAAAGGTACATGATGGGTCAGTGAGATAGCTCAGTGGTTTAAAACGCCTGCTTTGGCAAGTTTAGGTAGTACCATGTGCTCCGCCAGCCCAGCCCCAAGGGTGGGCTGAGCCAGCCAGAGACAGACAGACAGACAGACAGACACAAAGAGAGATAGAGACAGAGAGATAGAGAGACAGAGAGAGACAGACAGACAGAGAGAGATGGAGAGACAGAGACAAAGAGAGAGACAGACAGACAGAGACAGAGAGAGAGAGAGAGAGAGAGAGAGAGAGAGAGAGAGAGAGAGAGAGAGAGAGAGACTATGGCTAGTGCTGTATTCCAGCTGAGTCGGAGTGTGTAGACTTCTGCGACCTGGAGGTCTTCTGAAAAGTGCTTGCGTCCCATGGCCAACCTAGAAATACCAGGGTGCTCAGCTTTGTAGTGCTCGCAAGCAAAGGGAATAAATCTCCAATAAGTGCTCCCTCCAGGCCAGAATGCGAGTTTAGAAGATGCAGCTGACTTCTCTGGGGGGAAAAACAAAATCAACCTTGTCTTACTCTAGTCATGGAAACTGAATTGGCACCTCATTATCACCTTGTTAGTAAGAACATTGGGCGTGGCGTACAGACCTGGGAGGAAGACTTGGCCCTGGGTTTTGAGTGAAGCTTCGTTGCCCTTCTAAAGCTGGGCTACTTAGTACTACACAGGCGAGGATCTATGGTCCGCCTGGACCATCTCCCTCTCCCTTCTGCATTCTTGTCTACCTGGACAGTCTCCCCCGTCACACACAGGGTGCTGCCACAATTAGCACAGTGCCTGGATGTCCCCAAAACTTGGCCGTACCTGACACAGCACACTCCTCCCTACCTCCAAGAGGAAAGATCCATAACTGTCTTTGAACTTGGTGCCCTCCTTCCCTGCGGTCCTGCCCCTGGGAGCTCCGCAGGGCTGCTAGCCCGGGTGTCTTTTTAACAACTTACAGCTGTTTCTGATATTGTTGCACACATGGGAAAGAGTAACAGAGTCATTCCTTATCCGGCTCTGAACTGTGTTCTGCACTTCTATTTCAGTGTGGGTGTGCTTGGTGTTGTGGGAACTCACTTCAAGCAAAATAGGGAAATGGCCCGGGAGGGTAGACCACCCCGTGGGGGAGGGGAAGCTGCTGCTTCTCCTCTTTTCAAAGCCTGCACTGAGCAGCCCCGAGTGTTCACGGGTGGTCACATAATCCCTGGAGCCGTAGGTTCTTGCCCCACAAAATGCATGAGAAATGACCTACCTAATGGGACTACGGGGGAGTGCCAATGACATGGTGCAGTAGCTCAGCAGCTGTGGTGACCAAAAGGAGCCCCTCCCATGCCCCTCCCCCTGTCTGCTGGCACCTCTCTTCCCACGCAAAACACAAACTCAAGGGTAGCTTTCTTTTCTGACAGCGCCCTGAGAGTGGGGCAGGTGGGACATGCATGTCCTCAGAATGAAAGAGGTGGTTGGGGCTGGGGAGATAGCTCCGAGGCACAAGTGCCTGCTGAGCAAGTGCAAGGTCGTGAGTTCAAACCCTGGTCCCACAAAAAAAAAAAAAAAGAAAAAGAAAGAAAAGAAAGAGGTGGCACACCGCACCCCTGCCATAGCGCTTTTCCTTTTTTACATAAGCCTCACCTATCCTCTCTCTCTCTCTCTCTCTGGTTTCATTATTGTTGTACTTTTACTGTACAGCATCTGGGACAGTGGAGACAAAAGGGTCCCTGCTCTGCATTCCTCCTGCCACCCCTTTTCTAAACTGGCTGATTGAACCTGTGGCAGTCCCATGCTTTCTAGAAAATGTCCTGGAGTTCCAGTTCACCAATGTCTCATTCCTGGATCTCGGTTACACCTCCTTACCACAAGGGAAGCCAAAGACCCAGACATCCTGGTCTTACTCGTGAACCTGGACTGTGCTAAGCACACAACCCAGACCCTGGGAAAGACTGTCCTGCTTCCAGGCCACGATTCAGTCCTGCACACTGTTCCCAACCCACACGGGGGACATGAACAGTGCTTGTCAGATAGGAGGGCACCATTTCCGTCTCCCAGTCAGATCTGAGGGAGCAGACCACTGCCTGCTCCTACCTCAGCTTCAGAGCTCTTTGCTTGACAATTCTGGGTTTATTCTTTATACTAGTGGTGTTTTTTTAGAAGTGGGTTGTTATTCTTGGATTGAAATGAGAATAGGATGAAAATATGTTTGGCACAAATACATATATATATCTATGTATATATACAGTTCATTCTGTATGTGATTTGGACGCTTTATTTTATTTTATTTTTTTTTTTTCACTTTAAGTTGAAGTCTTTTGATTTTCTCATAGCATCAATGTAAACTGCAGGGACTTTTTCTTTATAACTGGTGACCTTACCAAATTCAAGGTAGTACTTAGCTGGGTATGGTGGCACATGCCAGTAACTCCAGGGTGTGGGAGGCTGAGGCAGGAGGATTGTGCTGATAAGTTCATGGCCAGCTGGGACTATAAGCAAACAAGCAAGCAAGCAAACAAACGAAAGCCACGCGACAACAAAAGGCAGCGTTCACCCTTGGCGAGGATGGGAAAGGGGGTGCTGGTAGAGCGGCAACTGCGGTGTGGACTCGGCACTTTGGAATGTTTTCTATGGCAGGCTTGGTGCTGGGCACACAGTTAAGATATCTTTAATGTTACATGATAAAGTAGAAATTCGAACATGAATAGGACATGGTTCCCTGATTTTTGACCAAGTAGAGATGTCCTAATTTGCTCAAGACAAAGGTCTCTCCCCATCAGTAGGTTTTTTGGGTTTTTTTTTTTTTAGAATTTTATTTTATTTTATTTTTCTTGTTTCAGAACGTTTTTTTGTTTATTTATTTATTTTTATGGCCGGCTCAGCCTGCCCTAAGGGCAGGGCTGGCGCAGCATGTGGTGCCGGGGATCGAACTGTGGTCCCTGCAGCTGCCTAAGCTTTCTTAAGCAGGCATTTTAGACCACTGAGCCCCATCAGTGGGTATTTGTAATCTTCAATCTTGGACTCTTTCTAAAAAAATTTTTTTATATTTGGTACAGAGTCCCACTACACATCTTGAACTTGTAGTGATCCTCCTGTTTTCAGCCTCCCCAGTTCTGGGATTACAGGCATGTGCCACCATACCCAGACTTGGTGGCCAGCCTGGCACACCCGAGGGCAGTGTCAGCTTGGCATGTGGTGCCAGGGATGAAACCCTGATCCCTGCACTTGCCAGGCAGGCACTTAAACTGCTGGGCTATGTCACCAGCCCTCAATTTTGGACTCTTAAGTACAGACTTAATATTAAACATTTTCAGGTACTAAACTTTTGCCTTTAGAGCATTTTATGGAGGTCAAAGGACCTAACTGCAACAAATTCATAATCCAGGGCATCTCCCAAAGCTCTGAGTTCACACTCTCACTGACATTGTATCTGTGTCACTGAATCTCTCCAACACTGATTATAGTTATTGTTTTTAATATCAGTGATTCACTAGGTAAATACTTGTTTCTAACAATTTTGATTTATGTTCCCAGCTACTAAAGAGATTCAACATTGTCATATTACTTTTATTTATTTTTAAGTATTTGATACAGGGCCTCACTATGCAGCTCGGATTTTTAGGGATCCTCCTGTTTTCAGTGTTCCCCCAGTGCTGGGATGCCCTGTCTTGGTGGCTTAGTGGTCAGCTCAGTGCACCTGGGGCTGGGGCCGGTGGGCCATGGGGCACCAGCGATCGAACCCTGGTCCCTGCTCTTGCTGAAGCAGGTGCTTAGTCCTGTTGTATCACTTTTCTGTGCAGACTTGTTTTCTTCTTAGTGTGTGAGCCCACGTGAATGTGGGACCCTTTCATATATGTGGAAGAAGGGGGCCTCCAAGAAGCGCAGTGGCCCGTGGCTTGCCTCGCTGCAAGCCAGCCATGCATCTAGACCTCTTGTCTCTCCGCAGTGCCACCAAGCTCCTGGACAAGGCCCCGTTCTCTGTCTGTAACCCGAGCCCTCTGCTCCCTTCGCCTGCCAGTCTCCAACTGGCCCAGCTGCAGGCCCAGCTCACCCTCCACCGGCTGAAGCTGGCACAGACAGCAGTCACCAACAACACCGCAGCCGCCACCGTCCTGAACCAGGTCCTCTCCAAAGTGGCTATGTCCCAGCCTCTCTTCAACCAGCTGAGACATCCGTCTGTGCTCAGTGCCTCCCACAGCCACACTGCGGTGCCCCAGCATGCTGCGACCATTGCAGGTGCCCGGTTCCCCTCGAATGCAATGGCCTTCTCACCCCCTGGCCAAACTCGAGGCCCAGGACCCTCTGTGAGCCTCCCCAGCCAGCCTGCCAGTGCCATAGTGGTGCATCCCTTTGGCGGGGTGATGGCCCAGAGCCCAGCCCAGCCAGCAGTCATCTTGGGCATTGGCAAGGCTGGGCCTGCTCCTGCTACCACAGGATTCTACGAGTATGGCAAGGCCGGCACAGGCCAGGCCTATGGCTCCGAAGCAGATGGTCAGCCTGGCTTCCTGCCAGCCTCGGCCTCTGCCTCAGGCAGTGTGACCTATGAAGGGCACTACAGCCACGCAGGGCAAGATGGCCAGGCCACCTTTTCTAAGGACTTCTACGGACCCAGTGCGCAAGGGTCAAATGTGGCAGGAGGATTTCCCGCCGAGCAGGCAGGTAGCATGAAAAGTGAGATCGGGCCACTGCTGCAGGGTGCAAACAGCCAGTGGGAGAGTCCTCCTGGATTCTCTAGCCAAAGCAAGGCCGACCTGACGGCGGGTCCCAACCTGTGGCCTCCACTGCCCAGCCAGCCCTATGAACTGTATGACCCCGAGGAACCCACCGCAGACAGGACCCCTCCTTCCTTTGGGGCTCGGCTCAACAGCAGCAAGCAGAGTTTTGGCAGTGCCCGGCGGCAGCCCAAGGAGGAGCAGGCGCTGCTGTCTGTGCGACCCCTGCAAGCTCATGAGCTGAATGATCTCCACGGTGTGGCGCCCCTCCGCATGCCGCACGTCTGTAGTGTGTGTGACAAGAAGGTGTGTGACTTGAAGGTGAGTTGTCCGAGATGGGCCTGGAGCCTCGTCTCAAAGCTTGGTGCTCACGGTAGAGAAACTGGGCCTTGCCCTCAGCTGCTTGTTCAAGGCATAGGTCTTAGAACCCAGAGGAGTTTCAGAAGTGTGTCGTGGCCAGTTCCTTGCTTTAAGGCCAGTAAGAGATTCATTCCCTGTCAATAGTTGAGGAAGCTGAGGCTGAGGAGCTCAGGGTGCAAAAAGCCTGCCTGCCCCGCCTGGAGGGTGCTCCAGCTCTGGGTTCCTGCGCCTCATTCCTCTGGGGTGGCTGCTGGCCTCCCGCCTCCTGGGAAGGCCTTTTCTTCTGGAGTAGCTGCCCTTCCCTGAGAACATGTGTTGTGCTGCGTTTCAAAGGAAGAGAAGAGTGGGATTTGAGATCAGAGGCAAGAGAGTGATTTCTGGGTGCGACCTAGACAAATTATCCTAAAGGCCCGTGGCTGCCACATCTGCGCTGTGGTGACTTGCAGGGCTTTCCCAGGGGTAGTAAAATGCTTCAGACAGCTGCAAACTAAAACCTGTTGCAGTGTAATTCCCCCCAGATATGTACTATGATCCATTGAAATATCCCAAAGTGATCATGGTAATAGCTGGTGTCCTAGCTGCTTTCTGTGTGCCTGCAGCAGCCAGGGGAAGCTGTAGTGCCGCCTCTGTCCTCCTCTCACAGATGAGAAAACACAGGCTTTGAACAGACTCAGAGTAATGAAATTGGTTGCCATGGGGCTCCGACCCAGGCAGAGCAGAGTGGAGATTCGGATGCAGGTGTAGGGGCAGCTCTGCGGTGGAGCCCGCCTGGCACTCGTGAGGCCCTGGGTGTGATTCCTAGCACTGAAGGAAAGAGGATCAGAAACCAAAAACCAAAACTGTGGTCTAATCCTGCCCAGTTTCAGTCGTGGGCTACTGGGTCTCCCATCGCTCACCCAGTCCCCTGCTTTCAGGCTAAGTAAAATCCCTTTTTAAGGGGAGACACCCTGGAGCTGACACTCACCCCAGCCCTGCCCCATCGTCCAGGCGTGTCCCTGGACCCTCTCGGGACACACCCTGAGGCTGACCAGACCAGCTGACCCTGGAAGGAAGCTCAGGATGTTGCTTCTCACAAGCCTTTTCTGAGGTTTCATAATTCCTGCGAACCTGTCTGTCAGGGTCTCCCAGCTGCATTCGGAAATGTGAGGGGTCTCCATGCGGGACAGAAAGGGCCGGCAGTGGGCACAAGGGTCCGCTGTGAGAAGGACAGAGACTGACTTTCAGGTCTGAGGATGTGGAGGGAAGGAGCAACGGTGGAACCGGAGGAGGCAGAGGGTCGGGTGCCTACAGGGCTGGTGTTCCCTGGGTCTATGTCTCCCTGGATTCAGGCTGTTTCAATCATTTTTTCCTTCCTCCTGCCCTAGGACTGGGAGTTGCACGTGAAAGGAAAGCTGCACGCTCAGAAATGCCTGGTTTTCTCTGAACAGTAAGTGCTGTGGCGAGCAGGCCCACGCATGTGAGCTGCAGGCAATCACCATGCCGGTAGTGGGTGGGGCATGCTTTGTGCTGGGAGTCCGGGAAGCACAGAGAGCAGAGCCGGCAAGTCCCTGCCCTCCGGGGCTCAGGCACAACGCGGGTGAAGGAGGACGCGCCCAAGGAGCAAGGAATGACGTTCCCAGTGCAGCTGTGACTCAGAAGCAGCGCTGGGGCGCAGTGCAGGTGTGTGAGGGAGAAAGAGAGACAGAGAGAGACAGAGACTGGCAGAGACAGAGACAGAGAGACAGACAGAGACAGAGAGACAGAGACAGAGAGACAGAGACAGAGAGAAAGATTGTGTTCATGCATGCTGGCCCTAAGCACCAGGCACAAGTCCAGAGCCCCTGGTTGTTGGAAGGCTTCCGGGTTTGCTCTGAGCGTGGTCACAGCTGCTGGAGCACTCTGCAGAGGAGTAAGGAGCTCAGGTGGCGCTGACCAGGATCCCAGGTTTTGGTGTTACACAGAGCTACTGGCGGGCATGGGCAGAACCCACAGACCAGTAAGGGAGTAGAGGAGAGATTGTCTGACCCAAAGGCGCAGGACAGAGAACTGGGGCTCAACGTTTTCAGATATGTGCCCTTAAAATGGGTCCCTCGCCTTATTATGTGTAGTAGTACAAAGGAGAAAGCAGCCAATGTACCCATAGACAGATGAATGGAATGACAGCCATGGAATATTACTCAGCCTTGAAAAGGAAGGAATACTACAACATGCTCGAACCTCTAGGACATTTCATTAAATCAAATAAAGCCAGTCATAAAAAGATGAGTGCTGTACGTTTGGGTATTTAACGAAGACAAACACAGAGAAACAGGCAGGGAAGATAGCTCAGTGGTCTAAGCATCTGCCTGGCAAGCATGAGGACCAGAGTTCAATCCCTGATACGGCATGCTGTGCCAGCCCCAGAACCCTGGGCATGCCATGCCAGCCACTGAAATCAGGCATGGTAGCACACACCTGTAATCTCAGTGCTGGGAAGGCTGAGACAGGAAGATCACTATGTGTTTGAGCTGCATAGTGAGACCCTGTACGAAACAAATGCAAGAATAAATGATTAAAAAATTTAAAAACCAGAGGAACAGTACAGAAAGTGCTCTTCAGGCTGCGGGAGGCTGACTGCCCAAGAGGGGTAGGGTCTCCCTTCTGAAAGCTGCCGAGTTGTGAGGGGGGCTGCTGCGGGTGGCTGTGTGACGCGTGGACGTGGGAATGCCACTGAGGCGGGCACCGAGCAGTGGGGAGGAGGTGACGGTTAGGCCACGAGCGTCTTACCTCAATTTAATGGACACATTTTCCAAAACACTCTTCCTTCAGATCTCTCTTTTCCTTGTTGTCCTGAGACTCAGCACTTTCCAGTTCAGAGTTCATCGGAATTCGGGAAGCTGGGCACATACAGCCTGGTCTAGTCCAGGACACTTTGTGCTCCTCGAGTGGCCCCCTCCTTCCCACCCGCCTCCAGCCCCCTGGAGGCCACTGTCTGCTTTCTGTCCCTCCTCCAGCTTTGCCTCTTCTGAATGTCTCCTGGGGGGGGGGGAGATGGCGGATCACATGGGCTTCTGTGGCTGGTTCTTAGAACGGAATAGAGATCTTGAAGATCGACCCCCCCACCCCCCACCCCCCACCCCCGCCCCAGTGGCGCAAGCAGCCCTCACAGTCCGCCACGTGTGCAGCCCATTTCTCATCCACTCTGTCTCTGGGGCATCTGGGCTGTTTTTGGTTTTGGCCATCGTGAACAGCGCCGCTGTGAAGGTCATACCCAGGTGTTCGCATTTCGGGGCTGGGCCTGGGCTGAAATTTCTGAATTGTGTGGTCGATCTTCATTGAACCTCTTGAGGAACTGGTGCCCCTGTTCCCCATCTGCAGCGCTGGCATCCGGTGTGTACTGTCTTCGTCAGAAGGAACTCTAGGAGCCTCCCCCAACAACGCAGCTGTTTATAATCCCACTGGGAATGAAGGTAAGCTCAGGGGCTCGCAGCAGATAGAACCCCTGGCCCCTGCCTGCAGGCGCTTTAATGCGCTGAGCTATTTGGCGGGCCCTCAGGGATCCCTTCCTGTCCTGTCTTTAAGAGCCAGGATGTCCCTGATGGGCCCTTCCTATGTGCAAGGCAGGCAGAACCAGGAGCCCAGTCCGCACTGGGCCTGCCACGTGTGTCCTGGACACTACAGCTGTGCTACTTTGCTGATTCCCGCACTCACAGAGGCGTGGTCTCACCAGTCCCCGCTGAATGTGCAAGAAGAAATTCTGTCTTCCTTCCCACGTGTGTCCTAATCGTGGTCTTTGAAGGTCAAGTTCACCACAGGGCTCTCACCTGGCTTGTGTCATTTGCGATTCAGATTACACCTCGACCCTGGGGACGTCGCCCTTTGCAGCCCTTCCAGCGAGGCCCTTTGCGCAGTCCAGTCCTGCATTTCCTCCGGCCGCATCAGGGACAAACGTGAGTAGAGAAGCGCCTTCTCCACTGTCTTTCATCTCGGCAGCACCTGTGTCAACCTGCTCGGTCTCAGCTGGGGTGAAGCTGTGCAGATGTGGCCTTGTGGCCATCAGAAAAGTGGCCCCCAGCAGAGGTCCATAGTGGCTCTGTCCAGTCCAGACAGGGTCGCAACACGTGGTCGAAAAACTGACGTAGTGACTTCAGATCAGAGGCACTCCCTGGCCTCCTAGCATTTAACAGTGGTTTGGTTGGGGGGGGGTGGAGAGGGAAGTTGAGCCTTTATGTCTTAATGACGTTTTATGGAAGTAGACCGCTTCCTGCGCAAGGGACATTCTGCAGCTTGATCCAGAAAGTAAAAGTGTTTTTGACAGCAAGGCCCACGTATTGATGGTGACGACTGCCCCTTGGGGGAGCAGTTGGCTGGTGCTAAGGCTGCTCTCTGGTTTTAGTTTTGTTCTTCTGTGTAAATAACACGCTCTAGTCCCCCAGAGCCCTAAGGCTCTGTTTCCTTTTCCCACTGGCTGTAACACCTCTCTCCTCTCTAGTTTCAATGTTTTCCTGCCTCACAGCGGCACTGGGCTCAAGGAGGGCTGGGGTAGGGGTGGGGGTGGGGGGCAGATAGCCCCGAGGGAGGAAGGAAGGACCCGCCTGTGCCTGAACTCTGCTAGTGTTTTGGTCTGACCTGCACGGTGTTTTTTTTTTTTTTTTTTTTTCTTGTTTCAGAACTTTTGTTTATTTATTTATTTTTATGGTCGGCTCAGCCCTGAGGGCAGAGCTGGCACAGCATGTGGTACTGGGGATTAAAGCGCCCTCCGTGCAGCCGGCAGGCGCTTTAGACCACTGAACCATCCTGCCGGTTTTGATTTGCGTGAATCACCTGCCGCTGCAGTCCATCTCTTTCTCCTGAGCCTGCAGTGCGGTCTCCTCTTCAAAGCAGGTCTTGCTGTGCTGTCCCACCTGGGTTCTGGGTGGTGGAAACCTCAGGAAAACCAAAGCATGAAGTATAGCTTCCCAGCCCCGGGGGAGGGAAGAATGCGGGGGCGGGGAGAATGAGGGAAGCGGGGAGAAGCTGCCAGAGGCCCAGGAGCCAGCCATGCCTTGGCCTGCAGATCCTTCGGATTGTCCTGCGGCCCTGTGACAGGCGGGCTGGGGTCCAGAGCACACCCCTGGACTCTGTCCTGGGGTCTGAGCACAAGACAGCGGGATCAACTGAGAGGCTGCGGTGGAGGAGGGAGAGGCCTGGTGAGCACCGCTCCGCTCGGGGCTCTGTCTTGGGCTTCGTTCTCACCCTCCATTGCAGACCACAGAGCCAGAGGCCCTTGGAGTCAGGAGATGGAGGTTCAAGTCCTAGAGAGACGTCCCCAGCTGTGTAGCCTCAGATAAGCCTCTAGTTCTCTGAGGCTTTGTTCCTTACATAGAGACAATATCTTCCCAGCTAGTGGCTTTAAGAAGTAAAAAGGGCCAACGAAATAGCTCCGCAGAAAGTGCCTGCTTTGGCAAGTGCAGGGACCAGGGTTCAATCCCCAGTCCCACATGCTGCTCCGGCCCCACCCCTGGGGTACACTGAGCCAGTGACAGAGCCTGTGCATGGTAGAGCATCCCTGTAATTCCAGCTCTGGGGAGGTTGAAAGCAGGAGGAGCACCGAGAGTCTGATCTGCATAGTGAGACCCCATACCAGATACACAAATTGAAAAAAAAAAGTAAAAAAAATGAATTTCTATCTGGTTTGTGTAATTTATCCGCTTGACCCTGCCTCAGACCTTAGAAAATCAGATGTGGATCTCAGTGGTTTGCCTCCGCGTCAAGATTCTCTTACACCCATCTGCTCACCGGTACCCACAGGCGTCCCTGCTTGCCTTAGAGCAGTGGTTCTCAGCCTCTCTAATGCCGTGGCCCCGCAACACAGTTCCTCATGTTGCGGTGACCCCAACCAAAAAATAATTTTGGTGACTACTTCAAAGCTATAATTTTGCTACAATTATGAATCGGAATGGCTTTAGGAGAGCCCTGTGTTTTGATCATTTGACCCCCGCCAGGGTCGTGACCCACAGGTTGAGAACTGCTGCCTTAGATGTTCTAAGATTTTTATGAAAGCACGTGGGATAAGGTATGTGCTAGGCAGACATAAGCAGTGTGATGACTGGTGTAAGTGATAAATGACATTAAAAGCTCTGGCTACAACTTCATCCTTCTTGCCTAGAGGTGGGAAATTGATAGAAAACATCGTTAGAAAACCTTTTGCTCTCTGCCCAGGAAGCTAACAGAAGAGCCTAAGACACTGCAGGGTAATAGCAGCAGCAGCAGCAGCTGACATTTCCACGGTGCTTAATGTGTTCTTAGCATTTTGTGTCATCCTAGTGCACTTTATCCTGCAGACACCTCATGATGTGGACAGTACTATTGTCCTAATTGTACTCGGAAAATAGGCACAGAGAGCCTTAGTGCCTTGCCTGAGGTCACAGGGCTGGCACATGGACTGGATTTGCCCCATGTGGCCTGGCTCTGGAAGCTTCACTTTCGTAGCTGAGCTGTGCTGCCCCTCTAAGGACCTCCAGGCTCTCTCCTTCACTTTCATTCTTCTCCTTAGTAAGCCCTTCTCCCTTTCCTGGAGGATCTGAGGCTAGCTGGGGGTGGCAGGGACTGCCCTGGACATGGCCAACCATGGAGCCAGCTGAAGAGTCTACCCACATGCTTCTGCATGGTGACCCCCACCTGCCCAGATGAACTCAGGTGTCTGGTGGCATTGTCCACAGGCTCCACGGAAGGGGACAAGCATCATTGGGCTGGATTATCACTGTCCCTTCTGTGACGTGTTGTTGCTAACATAAGCCGTCTCCAGGCTGTCTAGGGGACAAAGACAAAGCCCATTCCTGCCAGTCCCTGTGTCACAAGTGATCTGATTTTCCTTCATGTCCATGTGTTCCATTCTGGCCATATTTGGCCAGTGGAGTTGAAGACGGGTAGAATACATTGCTCTTTTGCAAAACTGGAAAGGCAAAAAGATCAATAAATAAAGACAGGCTGAGAAATGAAGAGCTGGTTACTTCACGGCCACAGAACACGTTACAGAAGGCTTCTTTAGGGAGTGGGACCATCACTCAGAGATTGGGGGCCTTTTTGCTGGCTATAATAACTGACCTCTGCCGATAAGCAGATATATCAAGCAGTGAGCACATTACTACCTAGACACCAGCAAGAACCAATGAGCTTCTGTTAAATGACATGCCTTTTTTTTCTTGCTTACAAACTTCATGCCTAGTGCGCAAATTTGAACAGAAAAGAATCAGTAATGAAGAGGGTGGAGCTCCTCCTCAGAGAGCCCGTGAGGTCCTCCGTGCCTTTCCTGCGGGTCTATGTTCTGGTCTTTCACCAAGACCTTTTCGGCCTGATTCCAGTCACGTGCATGTTTTCAGAAACATTTTGATGAGCAAAACCAGGCATACTGCAAGATCACCGTGGCCATGGGGCAAAGAGCAGTCCAGCCGTTGTCGCTTCTGAGATCCCCTGTTCGTAAGCGGAACAAAGTGATCCAGGGCTTTTGAGACCCCAAAAGGTACCCCAACTCCCACATGATCTGAGACAACTGCCGAAACCATCTGCCACCACCATCAAGCTCTTCTGGCAAGAGCCGGGCTGAATCAAACCTGCCTCGTGCCTGCTGGAGGCTGAGCCGTTCCTCTCCATGTTCACGTCTGACAGAGACGGGACCTTGTGGTCCAACAGCCGTGCGCTATGTTTGCTGGTGGCAGGTAATTCGTGTTTGTTCCCAGCCCCTCCCAGCTCGCCCCAGTGCCCCCAGAGATGGGTGTCCTCTTTCCTCAAGCTGCTGCCATCTGACTGAGCCAAGGAGCCTGCTCTTTGGCTACTCCAGTCAGCATAAACAAGGTAGTCAGGTTTCTGGAAGGGCCGTGCAGCTTCTCAGGCGGCAAATAGTCTTCAGGATGCACTTTTTCCATGACTGTCACCATAAGATGCTCTTGCAGCTGCCACTGCCGCTCCCCGGGGCTCCTTCTGTGCTGGGACCATGGTGAGATGCTCTGGAGCAGGGAGCCACCTTGCTGCTGTGACTTCTTTCTCAGCAGCACCCCCACCTCTGGAGGGGTGCAAAAGGAAACCAAGGCTAGGAAAACACAGTGGTTGAGGAAGGTCGGAGCTTTGAGCTCAGATGCTGGCTATTTCCAGAAGTTCGGTCTGCCAGCCTGCTCTCCTGAGGCCACAGCCCAGGGCACGCTGGTCTCCTGACCACGCATGATGTGGTCTGCGCTACCTGTCTCTGCTCTGCTCAAGCTTTCCAGCTCTATTATGGTCCTGTCAGCAGGGGTCATCTTGTGCATTTTCAAAGAGAGAGAGGGACAGGAAAGCTGGACACTTTCTATTTTCTCAGTTGTTTATTTCTTTTCTTTATATAAAGCTTTGCTATTGTTACTGGTAAAAGCCATACAAACATGGTGTAAAAAAATCTAACAGGCCTGGTGATGCACACCTGTCGTCCCAGCACTCAGGAGGCTGAGGCAGGAGGGTTCTTTTGAACTTGAGACGAGCTGGGGCTGCAAAGTGAGTCAACCCAAACCACATCACAAGACCTTGTCTCACAAAGAAAATAAAAATAGCTTCTAGCATTAAAAGATATATAAAAATAGAAAGAATAACTTGGATGGAGGAAGGAGACAAGAAGGGACACACACACACACACACACACACTATAGCTAAGCCAATTATGCTACTAACTCCTATTAGTTCACTGAAAGGAATAGCTGGTCCTTACATTATTTGATCAATTTTTCATGCCTATATCTGGCATTCTGGGTAACTACTTTAAAGATAACAATACGCAATATGATAACCATTGTTAATTTCCTATTATCTGGTTCTCAAATTCCGTATCATTGTTTTTGTTTGTTCTCTTTACGATAAAGGCATGTAAAAATAGAAAATAGCACCCTGTTAAAAAGAAAGTAAAGCGCCGGGCGTGGTGGCGCACACCTGTAATCCCAGCACTCGGGAAGCTGAGGCAGGAGGATTGGTGCGAGTTCGAGACCAGCCTGGGCTACAAAAGTGAGCTCAAGGCCAGCCTGAACTGCATAGTGAGACCCTGTCTCAAAAAGACAAAAAAAAAAAGAAAGAAAGAAAGTAAAGGTGAACATCTTGCTTGATCTCTAACTGGCAAATGGGTAAATGCCCAGTGTGTAAAACTGTAAAGTACATTTTTGCAGAAATCAGATGCCATATATTATGAGGCTTGTTGTTTTTTATTTAATGTAAGTTTTAGTACTCTCTCCGTTACTCTTGTCTCTTTGCTGGGACAAACACCCAACACCCAAAATGAAGAAAAGGTTTATTTAGCTCAGAGTTACTAGAGGTTTCAGTCCATGCTTGGCGGCTCCAAGGCTGAGTGGCACACGGCAGAGAGCAGGAGTTTATGGCAGTGGGACAGCAACACAGTGGTGACAGAGACAACCGGCCAACCAGAGCAACAGAGTCTGTCTCTCTGTCTCTCTTATGTTACATTTAGACTCTCTGCCTCAGGTTATCCCCTCAGCTACACCCATAATCCCAGCAGTACTAAAAGCACATAATCCCAGTGGATCATGAGTCAGTCTCAAACTCTAGAAGTCCCTGTCCCATGATTGCTTGAGGCTTTGTGGGGACAACTAGACAAAGCATAGCAAGTACATATTTTAACTGATCTCCAGACACGTTCCCATATGAGAACATAAAGCCTTATTTTATTTTGTAACATCATTTATTATGTGTTTACTATAATCAATGAAGTCTGACTGATCTATTTTTCACTGAGATCAGAAGGATTTTTTATTTTAATGTACCTGGTTGTTGCAGGGTCTTACTACACAGCTCAGACTCACAGTAATCCTCCTGCTTTCAGCCTCCCCAGTGCTGGGGTTATAAGTGTGTGCCCCTCCATCCAGGACTCTGGTTGGTTCAGCCTATCCTGGAGGCAGAGCCAGGACAGCTTGTGTTGCCCTGGGTAGAACCACAGTCCCTGTGCTTTCCTGAGCTTGACTAAACAAGTGTTTTAATCTACTGAGCTCTCCCCACCCCTGAGTTTTAATTGCAAATCTTCCCCATTTTAGTTGACCATGGGCTTAAGCAGTACCTTATCTTCTCCCAGGCTTTAGTGTCCTTGTGTGGATTTCAAGCTTTAACATTTTAGGATAAAACTTTATAGGAACAAATCACCCTAGATCCACAAACAAGTCTGGCACCAGTAAAAGTGGAACCACTTCAGGTGGGAGCTCCATGAAACATGTGAAAAGGAGACTTGACCCTGCAAATGAGGCCACGTTCTGTAGCTATGGACTCTGCGCCTGGTTACAATCTGTGTATTATGCTCAGAATCACCAGAGTAAGGAGTAAACATCTGCCCAGTGTCTGTCCAGGGGAGTGTTCAGCCCTCTGCCTAGCCACAGGCTCCTGCGATGACATTAGGCTGCCCAGAGGTCAGGCTGGAGCACAGAAGTCCTTTACTGGAGATCAGATCTGCATGCTGTAGTGATAGGAAACAAGCCGAGAGGCAGCCCTCCCTGTGGGCTTCCTACCCCAACCACATCCTTGTGTGTGGGGGGGGGGGCTTGGAGTCATGTGACCTTGCTTTGAATTGGAGTACAAACCTGTTCACACTTGCAGCGAAGGGCGTGGAAGGGCCTCAGAAGCTTCACACAGAAGTGTGTTTTCTTCTTTCATGTTTCTCCATGGCTATGAGACGTGTGGGTAAACTGAGACGTCTGGGACCCAGCCGCACAAACTAGCAGAAGCAGCCTCTGGTTTTAAACCAGGAGCCCTGATGTGTGAAAACATACAGCCCAGGCCTTTGTTCCTGTGCGTGCGTCTGGGGACATTCCAGGGGAGCGCTGGCCTGAAGACAGGATGTAGCCTCCTCAGTGAGGAAGAAATGATGGCCCCTGTAGGTTGCTAATTATGGCTTTGGTTACAACCCTGACACCTTAGCTGTGTTTGAGATCTGACCTCAGAGTAGAAAGTTTCAAGTGCGATTATCCCATGGGTGCCTCCTGGGAGCCCAGCCAGCAGGGCAGGGTGGGTGAAGGTGAACCAGGCACTGGGCCACCTGGCATTCGAGCTGCTGAGATCGACCCTTTTTCTTTGAGTTCCTCGGTTCTCCTAGGCCAGGGGAGTATTTATCAATAGCATATTTCACACTTCCAGAAAAGTTACCCCTACAAAGTTCAAAGAATTTCCACATAACTTTTGCCCAGATTCATACTGCTCTCTGCCTGGCACCGCTCACTTTATCCATCTTCCTCTGTGGCTCCTACCTGTCTAGTCAGCTGTGCTTCACTGTGTGTCCTGAGTGGCCATTGTAGAATAGGTTGAAGATGTACCTCTCTAGCTCTATTTCAACATGAATTTCCTAAGAAGAGAGATGTTCTCTTACACAACCACAGCAATTGTGTGTGTGCATGTGTGTGTATGTGTGTGTGTGTGTGTGTGTGTGTGTGTGTGTGTGTGCTTTCCCAATCCAGGATCATCATAGTACATTCTTTCATTATTGTAGGAAAGGAGAACATTTAGTTAGACCATAGCATTAGGTGCCAGGCAGTGCCCTGGAGCCCTCACACTGTGGCGTTTCATCTGCCCGACAGGTCTGTGGAATCAGTTTTTATCCTCCCAGTTTCACAGACTCAGACTTGGAAAGATTCATAGATAGTCACCAGGATAGAGTCTGGTTGATTTGCCCACCGTCCTGACCTTGATAGCTGGAGTCTACAAAACCCGAATGTGGCATGAGTCTGTCCTAAAAGCAGCCCTGGTCCCATGACTCTGGTCCACCCCTGTCTGTCTATCGTCTCAGCTCTTTTCTGGCTCCATGGCAGTGGTCATCAGAGGGCAGCGGAGCTTGTAGACAGGGTGCCCACGCTTGGAGCTTATCTTCAGCACTGTTACAGATGAGATCACGAGCAGCACAGACCAGTGTGTCTAAAAAGTGAGCATGCGTGTGAACAGATGCACAGCCAGGTAGCTGACTACACAGAAATGGAGGCAGATGGTTTGCTCACTGCACAGGGGTGGCGAAGACACGGGTTTCCTGTTTATGCTGAGCACAGTTTGGGAAAGTTATCATTATCCGGTATCTTTGGTTTAGCTTGGCAAGGCTTGTAGGAGCAGTACAATTTAGAACTTCAAGCCACATAAGTATACATCTAGAAAGAAGTTTAGATGCACAGGCATCTCCCTCATTCCTAACGTAGAGAAACTAGAACCCAGAAAGGGATGCGAACTGAGCCAGATGTGGTGGCCCACACCTGTCATCCCAGCACTCAGGAGCTGTGGCGGAGGAGTCCCACAAGTTCAAGTCCAGAAGCGGTTCATAGTGAAACTCTTGTCTCAAAAAAACCCAAAAGAACAAGGAAGGAAGGGAGGAAGGGAGGAAGGGACAAATGAACAGATAGGAAAGGGAAGCAAAAACAAAGGAGAAAAAGGAAAAAAATTAGTTATGCAAATAAATTAGTGGCTGGGTTAGGAACTGAACCCAGATCCTCCTGGTTCATTCTTTCCACTATACAAATGAGCCCTGAGCTTTCAAAGCCCTGAGCTTTTGTTATTTATCTCAAGCAGCCATTACTCTACATTCCACATTTAGAAGAGATTTTACCTGCCAAAGCACTTATACTAATGAGTAATTAACTAGGTACCCAATTCTATTAATCAAAGATGGACACACCAGTCAGATTTTCTGATCAGCCTAATATGTAAGTTGTGTTAAAAAGAAGAAAAAAATTAGATGAGTTAAATTTAGCAGGGTTCAGTGGAGGAAAAATACTGATTCATGAGTCGGGCAGATCCCTGAAGCAGAAGAGGTCGGGAGCGCGGAGCTCCACATCGCGGGGCAGGAGCAGGCATCCCCAGGAGTAGAAGGGGGGCTCCAAGGCTGTTGGCTTGGTCACAGCCTGACCTCTGCCTGCTGTGAGCCTGCTCTGGTCACCTGGCTGCCAGTGATTACAGTTCAGCTGCTGTGGTGGCTGAGACCCCTTAATTACTGCAAAAGCTGACTTCTCAGTTAGACGTTCACTTAGGTGAAGGTGCGCTACACAAGGACTCGGGCCGGGTTTAGTTTAACTTGACACCGGGTTACCATGACTACAAAGTGGAGAGAGTCAAGTGTAATATCATCTTAGCTTTGTGAAGGTCAGAACTAGTTTGCCTCCCCCTTTCCCCTATAGCCAGTTCCTCCTTATCTTTGGTTTAGCTTCCTGCAGTTTCAGTTATCCAAGGTTAACCAACGTCTGAAAATGGAAAATGGGAAATGCCAGAAATAAATAATTCCTAAGTTTAAAACAACTTTTGTCATAGTAACCTGTTATATTTGGTCTATATTATCAGTAATTGTTAATCTCTTATTGTGCCTAATTTATAAATTAAGCTTTGCCACAGATAGGTATGAGTAGGACAAAATTAGGATACGTAGGGTTTGGTATTACCTATGCTCTCAGGCATCCGAGGAGGGTCCTGGAACTCCTGACACTTGAGGGAGTCACCTGTCTGATTGAGACAGCAAAGACCTTTTGGGGTTCGTTAGAAACCCATGCTGGGAATTGCTACACAGCACAAAGCTGCTCTTTCACATCATTGCGATCTGTCAGTGCCCCTGGGGAACCACTATAACTTTAGATGTCGCACCCCGGGGCCCGCTCCGCCTCTCTGCCTCCCTCTGCTTCTCATCATCACTTTAATTCTCCATATGGCACAGGGCAAATAATAGCAGTGTTTATATTGTTTTAAGCCTATGCTGCTAATAACTTACTATTCTCCACCTTTTATAAATCAAACATGGTTTTGAACCTAAACTGAATTTAAGAACCAAAGGATATTTTAGATCAATGGCACAAAGAAATGCAGACCAAATTTTCCTGAGTGAGATACTGGTGGAAGAATTTAACACATTCAAATAAGAAATCTCCCTAACTGGAGAAGGTTTCCCAGGTGCCCTGTGGCTAGGTGCAACCCAAAGCTACGGGCAGCACGGTGATGCTCGAGGTTCGTGGTTCTCAGCGTTTCCATTTCACGGCTTGCTTAGCTAATGATCAACTGAAGCCTGCTGCTCATGGATGGGGCCTGGGGACACTTGGCCTTTAGCCTGAGGAAATTAGTATCTTGGCACCCCGAAGACCCATTTGCAGTTCACCAGTTGGGAAGGCCCAGATTTCTATAATTATAACTGGAAAATTACAAAAAAGAAAACCTCATGATGTTGTTTGTTTGGTGCACAGTCTCGTAGCTTAGACTCATAGCGATCCTCCTTTTGCAGCTCCCAGCACCAGGGTTACAGGTGTGCGGGCTTTCAGGGATCAAACTCAGGACTTTAGACTTGCCAAGCAGGCATTTAAACTAGCAAGCCATCTCCTTAGCCCTCATGATTACCTTAGTAAGCATCAGGGGAATCAATACAAGTGAATTTTAGTTGCTTGCTAGAATCTTAAGGGGGTGGTATTCAGAGAATGCACCAAATGTGATCAAAATGTACAGGGAGTATGTTATGGAGCCAGGAGGGTAGCTCAGCAGCGTACGTGCCCGCCTGGTAAGTGCAAGGTCCCCGTCCCCAGTACCAACAACAAAAAAGAGA